>SRMA01025093.1:0-54668 GCA_007224835.1 Danionella cerebrum
TTCAATCTTTCTTCCTCTCTTCTTCCTGACCACCAGAAACATCCCACACATCACCATCCAATGCTGTCTGGCTACACTCTCTCCTACCACTACTTTACAGTCTCTGATCTCTCTCAGATTGGCTCGCCTACAAAGGATGTAGTCTACCTGCGTACTCCTACCTCCACTCTTGTATGTAACTCTATGTTCCTCCCTCTTCTGGAAATAAGTATTAACTACAGCCATTTCCATCCTCTTGGCAAAGTCCACCACCATCTGTCCTTCTAGGTTCCTTTCCTTAACACCGAACCTGCCCATCACCTCCTCATCACCTCTGTTGCCCTCGCCAACACGCCCATTAAAATCTGCTCCCACTACTACTCTCTCTCCTCTGGGAACACTCTCAATCACCTCATCCAACTCACTCCAAAATCTCTCCTTCTCTTCCAACTTACAGCCTACTTGTGGAGCATAACCACTCACTACATTCAACATCACCCCTTCAATTTCTAACTTCAAACTGATCACCCTGTCTGACACTCTTTTCACCTCTAAAACATTCCTCACAAACTCCTCCTTCAGGATCACTCCTACCCCATTTCTCTTCCTATCCACACCATAGTAAAACAGTTTGTATCCCCCTCCAATACTACGCGCTTTGCTACCCTTCCACCTGGTCTCCTGCACGCACAGAATATCTACCTTCCTTCTCTCCATCATGTCCGCCAGCTCCCTACCCTTCCCTGTCATTGTACCAACGTTAAGAGTCCCTATTCTCAGATCTATACTCCTGCCTTTCCTCTTCTCTTTCTGTCGACGAATCCTTCTCCCTCCTCTCCTTCTTCGACAAACAGTAGTCCAATTTCCACCGGCACCCTGTAAGTCAACAGCACCGGAGGCGGTCGTTGTTAACCCGGGCCTCGACCGATCCGGTATGAAAATCGATTTGGTGACTCGCATATTTGGTTTTGGCATATTTTACGCCAGATGCCCTTCCTGACGCAACCCTCTCTATTTATCCGGGCTTGGGACCGGCACAGAAGTCACTGGCTTGCAACCCCTGTGGCTAGATTTTAGCTGTGCATCATTACTACTGGTTATATGGTAATTTCTATAAAACAATGTTGGCTGGAGCTAAAGTTTGATCAAATGCACAAAAACATTAACCACATTTCACCATGAAGCACGGATAACTTCAACCTTATAAATAATAGTCTATGACAACAACAAGTAGACTACAAGCTGCGAGAATTTCAACATTGACATTTTCTGCCTTGCCATTTCTCAAAATACTACTGCGGTCAAATGAGCAGTTTAAAGTTAGCCACCATTGCAGTTGATGGTGCACAAATACTTCCATTTTTATGCTAAAGTCGTTGTTACGAGATAATTTTGTCAAAAATTACATAGAAAACATCCAAATTGTAAAGAATACACAGATTATAATAATGGCTCAGTATGGCAGACTGAAAAATTGATCTTGACATGTCCGGTGATTTTTCATTATTATTATTTTTTTTTGTTCTAAAAACTAGGGTAAGTTCACCAACTGGTTGACATGCAGGATTTAAAGAGAGCAGCCAAGCCGACAGCATCAGGAAAGCAGCAGGAGCCGCTCGGGATCTCAGCATGGCGACTTTATTTATTTAGGCCACTCTTCTTCCATCTGGGGCTCCTGCTAAAGGTGTTACAGAAACAGCACATCTGCCTAGCACCACAGCACCAGCCCAAGCAGAGCATGTCGCCTAAAGCCCTGGATAATGAGCTCATGAGAAGGATGTGGTAAACTGTATATACTTACCAGAGCTGATGATCTGATGATGAGAGGTTATGAGCATTATTGTAAAATACGGAACGATAACAGTCTGTGACATTTTCCATTTGTGACATGTTATGGTTGAGACATTTTCATAAAGCTGTCAACATTGATAATTTCCTATATCATCTGGTGCTATATGAGTCCTTAGGCTTCTTGAGTTTGTCTACATCAATTCACAATACAGCAAAATAAAATGATGCGTAATCTCTTTTAATTTTGTTCCTTTTTCAACTCGTATAAGAATTATTAGACAAATCTCACCTTATTAAATCTTTAAATTGTATAATTCATCAATATTGATCCAGACCTTAGTGTCTTTGGTGTACCCTATTGTTTTGGACACACCTTTGAAGTCAGCATTAATTTTATCAATGCTGACAGTTAGGACAATAATCATAGAAATAATGGTTTTCTTTGCATACAACTTCTTTATAAAGAGCAATCATCAATATTTATGCAATTATCATTTTAATAAACAAACCTGTTAGATCTGTGAACAGAATAGAAGCTCCATCTTTAGTTGTGTTTTGTCAAACATGTTCCTTCTAAAAAGATTATGAACACTCTGTCAACAAGTATCTAGCTTTTCTGCAGCAGGAACAGACATTGAAAGTGCTTTTGAAATGTGATGTAAACATTACACATCAAGGCATTCAGAAACAGCAACCTGGCATGACCTTTTCTGGCATTAACCTGGTTTTC
Source organism: Danionella cerebrum (assembly GCA_007224835.1). NCBI lineage: Eukaryota > Metazoa > Chordata > Actinopteri > Cypriniformes > Danionidae > Danionella > Danionella cerebrum. Next base: position 2,501 of record SRMA01025093.1, read on the forward strand.
TCTAAAGGGTTTACACATTATATTCCATTAAACTAATTGCCATTTGAAAGAATACAACTCCATCCATTTCACTTTTAAACATCCCCCCCTAAAAAACTACATTTTAAATGTAACATGGCATCTAGAATACAATTAGAACTATAATAACTATAAAACTCTTACTACAATCTGCTATGATTTAAAAAAGTAGAAAAAAGTAGAATGGAGAAAAATGTTAAAGTTTAAACTTTTGAGTGATATTCAAAGCCATATTTAAATGGTCAGCCTTTTTAACTAATTTGACATGTTAATGGGGTTTTCAAATGTGTTCATATTGTGGGTTTTATATTGAAATGAGTCATGCACACATTGCAGGTTCAAAGAATTAAATTAATGCTAGAACAGGTTATTGCTTTATTTAAGGTTATGAAATTCTGTGGAATTCTATTCCCAATGTTTTATTAAAAAAACATACTTCCTACTGTTAATTGACTATAACCCTGAACTAAACTAATGTTGCATTAAAAAAGGATTATCCAGACTTTAAAAAGGCATATTCTATTGGCCTATTCAATACAATTATTATGTGTTTATTTAGAAATTGTTATATTGCTGTTGGTGAACTACAATAAATGGAACAATGGATGATTTCTTTAACCTTTTAACACCGGCTATTTTGAATTCAATCAATAGAATGTGACCCACCTACTGTTCATTTTTTTTTATTTCAAATATATTGTATATTTGTAGGTTACAAAAAGGTTTATTTTCAGTTATAAACAACAGTTATGACTCATCATTTTCAAGGTATTATTCAAATTAAATTGTAAGAAAATTCACAATCGTCTTTTAATTTAATTGTATACTCTCCAAATTGGTGCCATCAGTGCCTTCTAGTGCCATCTTCCTTGAAAGTAAAATATCTGTGACAGGTTTGAGTTTTTCAAAGTCCTGGCGTAAAAAAAATTAAAAATAAAAAAAAAAACCCACAATGACACAAAATGTGGGATAAGGTTCGGGAGAGGTTTGAGAATTTTTATATTATCTCAAAACTTTTGTTATATAACATAAAAAAAAAAGATTTTTGCTGCAAAAATGGCAAAATCTAATACTCAATTGTATTTTTAAAGTTAATTTACTAGAGCAAATTGCAAGTAGTAAAAAATGCTCCTAAAGTTTCATACTTATATTCATACTTGAGAAATCAGGCGCGGGTTGTATAACATCATCTAATTTTTTAAATACTTATACTTTTTGATCTTAAATTCCCACTGAAAAATAATTTCCCAATATGCTTCTCGGAGATGCATTTAAATGAAGTTTATTTGAATTGTGACCACGTCCTAACTGTCTGTTCTTCTGTACACCCTATGTATATCATCTGAATAATCATGCCTTAATTTGACTAGCATTAATATTCATTGAGTTCATGCTTTAGTTTAGAGTTGAGTGGGAGCTGATGAGGTCACTGCTGTGTATGTGTGCGTGCGTGTGCGTGTGTGCGTATGTCGTCCCCGGCTGTCATGTGGACTTGCTCTGTGTAATTAGATCTCAGGTAGACTTGGGAACAGACGCACAACTCCAAGGAAAAGCCTGACGGCATGCCAGAAATAGCTCCCTTCACTTATGACAAAAGCATTCTATGTCCACGCCTTGCCATCCTCTCTTCATTGCTTTTGAAACACTGTGGACATTGTGGATTTGACTTATTTCCTTGTTCCTCCCATCTTTGACAAAAGAAAAACGCTAGTTATAAATGACATGGTTCTTATAGTGTTTTTTAACTCTTACACTATAATATAAGAATATGAAAGCGAGCTTCTCAAGTTCATTTACATGGACCAGTCTAGTATCACAAGTGTATTTAGGGAGTGTGTGAGCAACTCACTAAGAAAGCTGTTCCATTAAGGGATGAATGAATCTAAAAGGAATGAAAATCTAATGTTTATCAGTACATTACAGAAAATAATGAACTTTATCGCACTATGCAAATTTTTGGTTATTTATTGCAAATGTGTACGAGATTCCTAGAATGCTCCACCCAAGCCCAACTCTGAGATGGTTTGAGCCAAACCAGCGGGGTTACATGAGGAAATAACACATGAACGCTTTCAACATCAAGAATGAAGCATTATAACCTTATAAGGAAATTTAGTTATAATGTAATGGAGTGTTCATACACTCAAAATATTAATTCATGTTACTTTACATTCTTCATGGAGGTCAAATTACATGGATATGCCAATTTGTTAAAAAGAAAATGTCATTTAATCATGTTATTTTTTTTGCCACTAATCGGAAAAAGTGTGAGGACTTCAGTTCAGTTCCCTGATTGGATATTCATGTAGACCCTGTCTGTCTGCTGATAAGAAGGTGTTGTTCCCAAAGTGTTCACATGATGGTAATGAGTACTGAGCAATCCATTTTCAGTAGCCCCTGATAACCAACCCAACAACCGTATTCACCCATTTCTCAAAGCTGTCAAACAAATACCATTCAGCTGGCTAACACCAAACCCAAACTTCAGATTGCCAGACAGTCTATCAGTTTATCACACCAGACCACAAATCTCCACAGCTCTAGAGTCCAGTAGTAGCATGCTTTCCTCAACACTTTGCATTGCATTTTGTGATATACAGGTGCTTGGCCTTGGAAACCCATTCTATTATGCCATCTGCGCACTGTTCTTGCACAAAATTGAAGACACTCGACATTTGGAAGTCTATCCTTTTACATAATCTACACAGATGCGATCACAGTACCAGGATGGATGTCAGCAAGTTTCTGTGAGTTGCCCATTCGGTCAAAGACAGTCTGGTGGATAGGTGCGCGATTCTAAATATTTGTGGCAATGGAATTGTTTGGGACATCTAATTGTAATTTTTGGCATGGGTGAGGGAATGCGTTTGCTAATGTAGTTTGTGGTCAAACCTGGCCGCTTTGCGCCGTTAGATTAACAATTTTGATTGTACATTTATTTGATCTATCAACTCACTCATAGTACGGGTTGCATCATATTTAAAATCCAGACCATTGATTTTTATTTATTCTTTTATAGTTATTTACGACAACTTTGCGTGGTATTTTATTCTCTATTCCCTTTTATTCTCTTGTTTCCTTTTACATTTTATTTCTTGTATTAGCTGTACTTTCAGTTTGAAAATACATTTTGTTTTGCAGCAAACCATCTTTTGTTCCCTATCCTTTGACACCCAGTATGTTCAACAATGCTGAGCAGGACCGAAGGCACATCTGTCACCCCTGGAGCACAGCTGCAGTATAGAAATAAGCCACACCTGAAAACATGAAAAAGGTGTACATTAAAAGCCCTGCCGCCAACAAACTAATTAAACAATCAGCAATTTGATGATTGCCTATTGTTATCTATACTTTCAATCGTTTCTTCAATAAGTTCACCTGGTTAATGATAAAAAAATCTGAGACTGAGGGGAATTACCAGACAGAGCTATATATTGATCTCTTCTGAGCACGTGCAGACCCCTTCTCAGAAGGTGTTGATGTCAACCATTTTTATGGAGTTGTTATTAAAACACAGCAAAAGGAGCAGGACTTTTCATTAACAAATCAACAACCTTACACCAGCAGTCTTTCTCTGCTCTAAATAATCCATTTTAAATCCCATACAAAATACTTACTCCAAATAAAGCTGCAAATTGAAGAGCCCTTGCTCCAAAATAAAAAATAAATAAATAAAAATGAGTCACTGTAAGTGTGCATGCACTCATATGCGTTAGGTCTCCTTTAGACACTTGCATTAATTGAACTTGAATGGCAAACACTCTCCATTCTTCTCCAAGACTCTATTGTTCTTAGTTCAAAGGGGTGCAAATGTAAAATCTGAAAATCTAATTACAGCACCCTGATTGTGTCATGCATGTTTTAGTGCTTCTTTCAAATAAACAATGCACCATTTGCATTATTAGCACTGAATACTTGCTCTTGGACTGCATCCACATCCATCTGTTGCGAACACTTTGGAATCAGCGCAATTAAAAAATGTTTTTGTCGCAGATGCCAAAACTGCAGTAAGCATGGCTAAGAAATATGCTGGCTGTGGATCTGCTTTCATGGTCGACATGTTAATAATATATGTTCATGAGAATTAGGGTAAAGTCATGTTGGTTTGTTGGTAAATCACAGCGAGCAGAATGACGAAGTTCGGCTAAAAGAAATGAAGGCATGTCATTATACGTATTCTTTGTTTGTATGTGGATCAAGCTTGTTTTGAGGAGACATCACAGGGGATATTATAATACAGATGACTCATCCTTTGTGATATTGAGATTGCTATAAACAGAGAGTTTGAGACATGCGCACTGGCATCTCCAAACAATGCTCTTCTTTCCGGGGACAGCGTTTGATTTGAGGATGGTACTTCGCTTTTGAGTTTGAGTTTACTTTGGTACTGTGATGAATTCACACTTGAGCTGTGATTTCTGTTTTCTTCATGCTATTCTTCACACTATTTAAGAAGACAACTTAATTGTTAAAATGGTTTTTAAATGGTTATGTTTAAGACACTTAATTTCAGTGACTCAGAGGCAATATTTTTTCTAGAACACAGAAATTAAATATGTCACGACGAAACAAAACCATGTATAAAACAAGTTTATAAAACTAAGTGTATAGTGTCCATGACTTTTTAGAGATTTAGAAAGATCAAAAGCAAAAAGTGAGCTCAGTCAGTCAAACAAATGTAAGCTTTAGATATGTTTAACTTTTCCCCTCTAAAGCTTTTCCTAGATCAATCAAAAATCGGCCAATGAAATGAGCAATATTGACTTGGCTACATTTCTTAAAAGTTGTAAAAAAGGAGCTTATAAACAGACAAAAACTCTCAAAACAAGTGTTTTCGAAAATGAAAATAGTTCAACTTGAATCTAGTCACAAATGCTCTTAAAATTGGGTAAATTGTGAGGAAATTGCATTAAAACAAGTATATATCTCCTTAAGTCAAATCAGTAACAAAACAATTTGGTCATAAAATTTGAAATATTTGATAATATTTTACAAAGACCAGCATTCATTCAAGGATTCATTTTAGCACCCAAAATAAAGTATGTGTATTTTGGCTTGAATAAATGTATTTTTTTTTACTTTTATACTAATTTTAGTTCGGTTTGATTTTTGCATTTTATTACATAGGACAGGAAAGAAAGCGAGGTACATACCGCAGATTTATCTGTTTGCCCAGGATTCGAACTGCGCCACACCACGGACCACAGCTGCGAGTTTTTATTTTATAAGAAATTTTAAATTATAGGAAAACTGTAGTAAAACCAGGACGTTTGTCCTTAAAACAATCGTAAAAATAAAAAATGTTCCTTAAAACAGATTTGTCTATTAAACGTAATACATGGACTATGTTAAGTCAAGTTTCTCAAGCAAGTTTCTCAATACTTTTCTAAAAAAAAAAGCAAAATAATTGAATCCCTAAAAGTCTAAACTAATCTTTCCCTTTTTGCTGTGTAGTTTATTTGTTCTACTTGTCTCACTTTAGACACTAATCAAATTAATTGCCATTACATTATTCTTGTTTTTTTCTTTTGTTTTAAAAGTGTGATTCTACACAACTGCAGCTTCAGACTGACATCCAAGCTTTGTGGTTTAACGTGAGAACAGGCTTTTTAACTCAATAATTAACATTATTGCCTAGTACTCTTGTGCTCTCGCTCTTATCTGTTATTTCTCAGCTTCTTTGATCATAAAGGAATATTTGGTGCCTTAGATGCAAAAGTATGGGAATTATTTTCATTAGTATCTAGGATACGATGTGCTGTTTCACTCACATGGATCTGCTCCAGCATGGTATTACCTAACTTTGATTTATAGCATTCCTGATAATTAAAATGGTTAATTTATTTTATATTTCCTTTCAATATAATTATCATAGCATCAGACTATGAATCACAAAATTTTTTTATTCTTGTTCTCTGAAAGAGATGACAAAGTAAACTAATAGTAAAAACTCTCCAAAGACAATTGATCGCATTACAAAACAAGCCTAAAGCAATAAGTTAGTGGTGAGATGTTTGACCTGGATGAGAATTGGCATTTTATTTTCTCTCTAAAGCAGACTTGATTTCCCTTGCCTGTAATGTCCAGCCAAAGTGGAGCGTTGTCCTTATCAAAGAGCAAACTGTGCTTTATAAAACTGTGCCTCCGCTTTCTGGTTTGGATGCATTCATAAGCAAGCGAAAAGGTTTTCATAACAAGCATGTGCGTCAGCTTTTTCAGGGGGTCTAGAGCACAGATGCATTCACTGCCTAAAGCGCCACACAAATGCACCTTGTGACACCAGAGGAACCACCGTCTAAAAGGAGCGTGGGCACCAGCAAAAGGTAAAGGGCTTCTTTATAAAGTTTAGAAGTAGTCTAATGGCTCTTATTGTGTGTCCCACGCAGCACCTTTTAGTTCAGGGCAACTATTACAGACAATCATTTGACTCTGATAAGCACACGGCTGTGCTGCTGTATTTATATAGTAAGCACTGCAACAGAACATTCTTCAAAGTAAAGAAATGCGCAAAAAAACGATGGCAGTGTTTTCATTTGACTCCGAAGAACGATAATTTGAACAAAAAAATATCATGAAACAAATGTGGGGGCTCTTCCGGCATAGTTCCCTGGCTTGGCCACTTAAGGTCTTCCTCTGGGTATGTTCAGAAGCCACTTGAACGTGTGCTTGGTTGTCTTGTAGTCAAGAATGCCTTGACCAAGACCTGTGAGTTTTGAGACTAAGACCCACCCGAGATCGGAAAGTGCTGAGACCAAGACAAGACTAAAACCATGGCAAAAAAATTGATACAATTGCTTTTCTTTATCGCAAACAACAGACGTCGCTGTAATTTTACAATGTGCTTGGGGCCATTATTCTTCTGAAAGATAAACCATCTCCCTTTTCTAAGGTCCAGAACGGGCACCTGGTATTTACACCAATCTTTTGATGCCCTTTGGAATGATTCAGTTAAATGCTTGTGGCTTGCTTTTTGTCACCAGGACACCAGAGCAGCCAAGACCGAGGTCAAGCCATGGACCGTGACAAGACCGAGACCACAATCATTGGTTCCAAGACTGAGTTCATGAGAAAATGGGTCTCGAGCACTACACCACTCCCTTTTACCAAGGAGTGGTTTCTTGGTTAACACCCTCTTCCCGGCTCTTCCCAGGCTTTTCTCTCCTGATCGCTCAACTCTAGTGGCTGCAAATAACTTTTATTTGCAGACCATTGAGGCCAATGTTTCTAAACCATTTCTGAGATTTGTACCTTGACACAATCTTGTCTCTAAGGTCTTTAAATTATTTTTTTCTGCATGAGTGATCTGCGCGCTGATATTTTCTGCTAATAATGCAATTTTATTTACCACACATGTGTATGTGCCTTTCAAATAATGTATAATCCACTGAATTTACCACAATTTGACGCCAATGGGTGATTGGTGGAGTCAGGATACAAAATTTTGGGGTTAATTTGCTTTCAGTAAGGAATGTAATCATTGATTTATAATTTTTTATTTGCCAAAATGGCAAAACTTTTTTTATGTTTTCATTTTAGGGTAACGTGTAGTAATAAGATAAAAAAATGATTTTGTGTTACTTGGAAAGCCTCTACACTAAAAACGTTCTTGATGCATTGTAATAGGAACATTTTGACAAAAACTGAAGACTGTGATAGGAAGCACTTGTGCAAACATCTTGAGGGTCTTGATCATTAATGTGGTAATGGATCACAAGCAATTACTCTGTGTGAAAGCTGCAAATGAGCTCTGACATCACCACAACTGATACTGCAGCCTCAAATGTGGAAAACAGAAGGAAAAAAGGAACACTACTCACATTCTCACTCTTACCAGCAGAGGAAGTGTGTTTTAGTCAGAGAGTACTTGCGCTGCTCAAGACGTCATAGCAACCGCTAAGGGTGTAAACCAAAGGCAGTATGATGCTCTCTAACAAGCTGTCATACAACCATGTGTTCGGCAAATACCAGCCATGCACACACAAATCTCAGCGTTTGCATTTAATCTAAACTAGTTTTCAAGTAAAGGTTTACGAGCAACTGATGATTTTTACTGCTGTTCTTATTTTTACACCATACGTAAAATAAGATGAAAGTATATGGCTGATTTTTTATGGTTTTTTTTGCTCAGACACAGCACTGACCAGTCCATCAATTGAATGGTCTTTAACTTCTTGTTTAATTGAGAGTATAAGAAAAGTTCACAAAGTCCACAAAAGCCACCATGCATCCCCATCTCCAAAAGTCTCCAGCAACGGCTGCAATTTGTCAACCGGTTGTAGTAAGAGAGCAAGTCTGACCAGGTGTGTGAGCTTATAACGTGATTAACTTTGAAGGATTTGTACAGACAGAGGCTCCACCCACACTCTCTGCACTGAAGTTGATTTGGATCTTGGATTTTGTATGGGCAAAACTTAAATATGGAATAAAAAATAAGGCATAAAACATAATGCATCGTTTCAAACCTACAAGTCCAAGAGAACAAAATTCTTTTTTCTGATCATTTTTTTTAAATGCAAATTCCAAGTTGCCCAAAAATAGGTGGATGGGAATTCAGCTACAGACCCCTTTTTTCTGGTCACAATTTCTGGGATAGGGCCCCGATGTTAAAGTAAATTTTAGGCTATATCTACACAGTCTCAAAGTTATTTTTAATGATAAAAAATAAGAGTGACATAAAACATAATGGCTGTGATGGACCCTGCCTCTTGCCCGATGTGAGCTGGAGACCCCTGTGACCCCGAAAGTGAATAAGATGGTAGGAAAAAAAATGAATCAACAAAAAAATGGTCTAAAGATCATTTCCTCCCAATAGACTGAATTCCAAAGCCAAAATAATTTTAGCCAATCAGAGGCCTTAAAAACGTTTTGTGTCATTTCAAAATCTGGATACACAGAAACACTCCACCAGGAATTAAAAAAAAAAAAATAATAATAATAAATAAATAAACAAATAATTTTTGCTGAAGATTTAATAAATGCTTGGCTACAGTGAGTCATTAGGATGAATAGCAAAACCTGGCAAAAAAAAATATATTTTTTAAGAGGACAGGACCTTATCCTTGATTTTATGTTTTAAGGTTTAAATGAGGCATTGAAGTGTACTTTAACTGAAGAATTTCACGTTATTGTTTTAGTTCTTAAGCCACATCCAGCTAATCAGGTGACTAAGCAGTTTCCCCCCACTTCCCTGTGTGATCTCTTGTCGGCGCCCATGGTTTTCAATCAATGTTGTGCCAAACTTCACATCGAAAATTCGGATCTGTGTGTAGAGGCGTCTTACTGGCTCAGGTCTTGAGGCCATGTTCGAGCAGCTTCTCTAAATCACTATGCAGCAATTATATAGCTTTTGTTTGATTTTTCTCCAAGCATCGTTGTTTTATTGCATATATTCTCAATAGTTTAGTTCCACCGTAGTTGCACTGACACAATCAGTAGACAGTTTCTTGCCTTTTGGGCCACTCCAGTGTGGGAAGTTGCTGCTTGATTTTTTTAAATGACCATCACTGGCCATAAAGGTGGTAGGTAAATACCTCATAGACTGCTAGGGTTCAGGGTGGCATGAGTGCAACAATGTACCAACTGTGCCATGTCGACACGTCTAAACCATTTACCATCTGGAAGTCTCTTTAATGTCCTGCCAGCATTAGAGGGTACACCAGGTTTCTCAGTACTTTCCAGCTTAACCCAAATAAAATCTTTTAATGTGCAGATTATAAATCAAATCACTCAACTCCTTAAAGAAATCACTGGATATGATGGTACTTTTCAATTGCGCTCTTGTGCTAATTGTCCCTATTTAGAAAGTGACCATTGAAAACCACTTAAAGTTAATAGAAAAAGACAATCATCAATTAGATTATATTTACAAGAGTATTCAGTAGAGGACAGGAGAGAAAAAAAAGAGTAAATGCAGACAGACTTCTCAGAATGAGAAGTCCCACTATCATCTTCTGATCAAAGGAAACTGATGATGTTTTCCAATAGCTGGAAATGCCTCATAATCTACACCCTTTGGGGCCCCCAGCTTCATTAGAACGAAAATTGACGTGAATCTGGAAATGCAACAGAAAGACATCAAAGCAAGTACTCTGCAAAATGAGCAGCAAACTTCTCATTAGATATTCACAAATCTCCTAGGATACAGCCCACCACGCAATAATCACCCAGCAAGGTTGTTGCCTGTATAGTAAACACATGCAACAGGGACTAGCGCATCGGTCTCTAACAATACAGCAAAGAAGGAATATTTCCTGAGTTATCATGGTGACAGTGCATCCTGTTTCAACATATCACATAATTGTATACAAACATCAACACATTATCATCTAAAGGAATGTTCAACATGTAGGAGAGGGAACAGAAGAGGAGGGCAAGAGAAGGCGACATAGCACTGCAGTGAGGTTTGTGCTAGTTCATTGCTGTCACAGCCCACACACGTGGCTGATACAATCGCTGAGACACCAAATGCCATGAGAATGTCAGGCTCGCTTTTAAAGAGATGCTAAGCTTAGGAGCATGCATTCAAAAACAACATCTACTAGTCTACTGCACGAGCAAAAGAACGACTTTAAGCCTCTTGCAGAGACATATTCATGTGTTTATTTTGGTCTAGAAAGGAGTAAAGATTAGTCACACTGAGGTATAAAGATGAATAAAATCATGTGTGCACACCTGCCAGAATTCAATCAGCTATAGAGCTAAAGTCACGATTTCCTCAATAGATTGATATACGCTGAGTAGAAATACAGAATAATGCAAAATGTAAGGGGCATGGCCAGTTGAGGGGACCCATATTTGGAGGCTGATGCTGTGAAAAAGCCATTGCCTTGATACCACAGGTTAAGGTTGTTCAAGGGTACTTTAGTTACCAGCTGTTGTAGATGACCCATCCTTTAACTCCTGCTGTCCCATCTGCCAGAACCTTCGGTATCATTGCCAGGTTTGCAATGTCGTGGGTCTGGTCGCTGGACACCAGCTCCCCGAGTGAGCCCACTGAGTTTGGGGCCACCCACATTCCAGCAAGGACGTAGTGGCTGCCGCAATCTAGCTTGGTGGACCAAGGACTGCAAAGAAAGTCCAGAGAATATATTATGGTTGCAACGATACAGTTTTCTCATGATACGATACATACCAAGATATTACAGGCATCCCAATGTTTTGCAACATTATTTGATACCAACTATCACAACTGTTTATGGACCATCAGACCACAAAGTTACAAAGGCTAGGGTCTAGTTTAATTTGCATAAGAGCATTTGATACCATCCATCCACTAGGGGGCAGTGTTGTTTGGATTAAGTCACTTTTTTGTGATCAGGGGTGCTCACACTTTTTCAGCTTGCGAGCTACTTTTAAAATGACCAAGTCAAAGTGATCTACCCGCCACAAAAATGAAAACATCAATCAACAAACAATTATTTTCAACTTTATTGAGAATTGACAAAACACACATAATAATTAATTATTTACATTTTTTGTAATAACGTGAGTTTAATTTGATGACTTGCACTGAATTGAATCATTAGAACAGTTGTGTGTGACCTGAATTGATGGTAATAGAGTGATTTTTATGGGAGCAATTGAGCTTTGATCCAAATAATCAAGAATAAAAATGATGCTCTAATAAATATTTCAATATTTATTGAAACTGAGTCGTGCAGTACAATATACAGGTGAGGAGTGGTGTGTTGCTTGATTTTGGTTGTAATAGAGCAATTCAGAATGAAGTTATGAAGCATATTCTGGGTAAAACATATTTTGGATCTGGTAATTTGCAGACGGTCCCTAAGCGATTCCATGTCAGCGGGTTGCTCATAGACGGTAATGTGTTTCTGAGAATGCCGAGGGAAACTTGTTTTGATAAAAATCGTTTTGTAGTTTGTCCGCTACATAACACAGATTAAAAATAGGTATTATTTGTTTTCTAAGAACATTCTGGTCTCAAGCTATTGAGCAGAGAAAACAAGCATCTGTATGAAGCATCTGTATAAAAGCTCTATATAAAAACATTTGACTTGACCTGAAGATGATCCTTTATTCCTGTTGACCCTGTGCCACGTTTTCCTTATTCTTCTTGTTTTTTTTTTTGTAAAACTTGAGGGAAAGTATGTTATTTATTATATAAATTATTTTTTTAATTAATAATAAATATTTTTGAGCTGTCCTCAATACAGGTGCAGCTTGAGCACCTTCTTTGAATCATAATCAAAGAATCTTTTACAGATGTTATCATGAGACAACAGTAGTTGGTTTATTTCTTACACGGAATTGATAAGAATTAAATTAAATGTACATAGTGGCTACTTCATAGATCAAACATTCTCTCCATAATGTACCACTGAATACCTCATTTAATCTTTGTGATTTTTTTGTCTTTTTCTCTATTCACACCAGGATTACATGTTGCCACTGGAGACAAAAATGATCTTTGATTTCCATAATTATATCTGTGAGTCTCTTTGATCATGTTCCACCCATTCCTATTGTTCCCCTCATCGTGGAGAAATCCAATGCAATAGAATAGGGCAACATCTGCTACTTACACTATTCAAATTAACTGTTTTGGTGCAAGGGGGAAAAAATGGATGTTGCCGCGGTTTGCAGCTTGGCAAATCTCTATATGTTTAAAATGAATCAAAATGAAAGTTACAGAAACAAGATACAAACAAACAGAAAAACTGTTAGCGCTGCAAGATTTCACATTGTGATCTATTTATTAACTCTCAATACAACACTGTATACCATCCAACAGATATGTAGCTAATTTTGATGGAGATATTTCTTATTTCTTTTTTACATTTTGTCACTTGAGAATATGCAAATCCTACCAGGGTTTAAAAATGGGCACACTCTAATTGGGCTTAGGCTCAGAAAGGTCATTCAGTTAGCAAACTCTCTGGCTGGAACCTGATTCCTGCAATGATTAATTACAACAGTGACAAAACATCTGAAAGTGCCAGCAAGAGAGAACTGATGAAGTTGAAGAATCTGTGGAGGACCAGCAAAGACTATTTGTACAGTGATTTCCTGTCATTTACTAAGATTAAGCAGCTAAATCAGTTTTTTTGTCTTTACATCGTCATGATCTGACCAAAGTAAACACTTGCTTCCACTAATTTTTTTTCTTTTAACCACTGCACCAATAAGCTGAGAACATTTCTAATGAAAATTCAAGTCAAATTAAATGTTTAAAAGTAAATTGTATTGTGATGTTTTGCTTTCTTTCTGTGAATCTTATTAGTTTGTATTATTTCAAGGTGCTTCAGTTATTCCATCGCAGCCCAATGCCTCACCATCTCCTCTCCGGTCTCTCCTGTCATTGTTACTTCCTCTGTCCTGGGGGATTCTTATACAAGTGAAGCAGGTCCCCTTTTATCACATTCATTTTTTTAGAGCAATGCATATCAGCAAATATTAAAATGTGCTTAAAATGTAGTTCGATAATTGCTTTTCATTGCAAAAATTGAGAACAATGTTTTTTTATTGTTTTTTTAGTTTTTAGGAGCTAAGACAAAATAAAAATTCATAAATTCCAAAACTATGTGAAAATTATACTTAACAAAAAAACAGATGAACCTCTCTTACATCGCAATAAACCGTTCCAAGCACTTTTTGTGTCATTGTGGGTTTTTTGTGCCAGAATTGTTAATAACTCAAGCCCATATTACAAGTCTTGTACTTCCAATGGTTATCCCTTCTTTTCACCCCTAGATGATGGCACAGATTTTCCAAATCTTTGGGTCTTTGAGAAATTGGTAATCATTCTTTTTCTCAAATTTTAATTTAAATTACCTAGCAAGTTATGTGTCATGATTCTGTTGAAATGTTCATTTTAAAACCAAAAATTTTTAAACTAATAACCTTTTTGAAACCTACAAATTATTGCATCATTCCTACTTAATTCAAAACAGTGTGATTGGCACATTCACTAGTGCATGCATAGATGTCTAAGGGTCAATATCTTCTGCTTGAACTCTAACTCAATCAATGAGACTCATCCACTATGTACAGAATCCAAGAGTTCTATCAGGACACCAGGGAAAAAACTTTAAACCTGCACTGCAATGGGCTGTAAAGGGCTAAAGGCAATATGCAAAACCTTGGTTTAAAGGAAACAACTGCTGGCACAATTATAAGAAAATATAAGAAATTCAAGAAGACTGACAACCTCCCTCTTGTGTGGACTGGAGCTCCCTAGTGGAGATCCCTAGACAAGATCTCACCTAGGGGACTTTCAACTGTCCTAAGAAAGGAAAGGAATTGGCTCAGAGCAACATCAGAAAATAAAAATGAGTGAAAATTCTTCTTTCATTTGCTCATGTGGAAAAGCGGGGTTAATGATCCTTATCCAACCATGTCAAACTTGGAGCTTATAATTAGTTGCCCACTAAAGCTAAAAAGGGCAGAGCCTGGTTAGTACTAGAATGGGAGACCAGATGGGAAAACCAGTTTGCTGTGGGAAGTGATGCTAGCGGGGGTACTCACACTTTTGGCTGTGGAAGTTGTTGTGTGCCAGTGCAGTGATGTGATGGGACACTGTACTGGAAAGAAGCACTGTCCTTTGGTTTAGACATTCCTCCCAGGATGTTGAGTTGGTGTACAACCCTGGCATCCTGACCAAATTTGCCCACTGGTCTGAGTCATGGCCTCCTAGCATTCACTATCTATTAAGTGGCTACCTCACTCTTGCACATCGTTGGTGGAATAGATGACCGTTTTACTCAAAGTGGTTACATAAGTTGTATAAAAATGTAAGCAACCATTATTGCAAGCCATAGTTTAGCCTGCCATCACACATTCTGTGAAAATAAAACCAAAAGTTAAGTTGTATTACTGGATAAATAGGAAAAATAAATCTGATTTCTCTTTTCAGGGTTGAAGCAGAAGAAATCTATTTCTATTTCCACAGTGTCAGGTTTTCTTTTGAGCGACAACACAAGGACCTACTATATCCACAGTCATATTGTGACCACACTATACAAATGGCTTCCTTTACCATGATCTGATTCTTTTAATTGCAGTGCTTGTGATTTCCATTGACTAATGAAAACTGTGACTTTTGACAGCTGTGGCTGATTGTGTGTTTGAAATGATTGACTAACCACATACTGCTTACTGTTCTTTGATATTATTTTTAAAGCTCATGGCTAAAGAAGTATCTGTCATCAGTCATCAGGGGTTTGATTAATATACTGCTAGTTCATGTAGTTAATTATATGGAACAATGAGCTCTGCGGCTCCCTGCTGTTTATATTATGGTTCCCTTCATCAACTTCATTAATAGAAACACAAAATTTTTTTAGTCCTATTGATTGATTGATTGATTGTTCATCTGGTGAAACATTTGATCCTCTGAGCAAAGCTGTAGCTCAATTCGAAACCAAGCCAGCAGCGACATCATGGAGTACATCTGAACCATTTGTAGTTTGATTGTATGCTAAGAGCAACCCACAGCCATTCATAGCTTTAAATGATTAGAGTAGCATTCCACCAAGGGAAAGATGTTTCACCAAACTGTTCCAGATTCATCAGCTTATTCAACATTGAATGCTTTTAACAATGGCTGCCTTAAAAACTCTTAAATTTTTAACATTAAATTCCCAAGATTGACATTATTTTGTTCCCTTACCTCTTATACTCTAATCAACCTTCCTCTACCTAAGTTATTGCACTTATCTGTGCATTTATTAATGCTATCTTTTTAATTGTCCGGAATATTATGTCACTTTATTTCTCTTGTTTATTTAACAATTGTTCACATGGTTTACTGTAAAGCTGCTTTGAGACAATGTCTGTTGTGAAAAGCGCTATATAAATTAAACGCACTTGAACTTGAACTTGAACTTATTCCCTTTTTTCTCTATTCACACCAGGATTACATGTTGCCAGGATTACATATTTCCCTTATTCCCTCATTCCCAGACAGAGGTCTGCCGATTCCTATATCCAGCGCACATTGGTGGAGAGGCAGGGGTACACCCTGGACAGGTCGCCAGTCCATCGCAGCTCACTCAATCAATAAGTCTTAATCGTACCCACTATGTGCAGGATCAAAGAACTATATGAAAGGACACAAGGGACAAAACTTTAAACCCCTCACAAGGCTGCAGGGGGCTACACAATAATACGCAAAACGTTGATGTGAAGGGGAATATTGTTGGAGAAATTCAAGATGACTGGCAACCTCCCAGATCCCCCCCCCCTCTAACTGCTAATTTATTAGAAGGTGATGCTTCAACAGAATTAAGGGTTCGTTTAGGGAAACAGAAAATAAATAAAACTTTTTTAAACAAAAATACATTTTCAAGAGAATTCCGAGATTTAAAAGAAAACTTTAAACTTTGAGTTTTCTGGGGCATATAGATTTAGAAACTGCAGTGCTGTGACAAAGTGTGATTTTGCTTCTTGGGTAAAAGAAAGGGTGAGAAAAAGTGAGAAAGTTGAAGATAGAAAGAGCGCAGGGGGGGGGGGGGTGACAGAGAGCGATGGGGGTTATATTTAGACAGAGGCAGCGCATCAGGTGCAATGTAAGATTTCTGAAAATGGAAACAGCTCCCAGGGGTGAGAGAGAGAAAGAGAGAAAGAGAGAGAGAGAGAGAGAGAGAGAGAGAGAGAGAGATTCTCGGGTGCTTTCATTATTTATTTTGTATCTAACGCTTTGTGCTGGGAAGAATCGCAGGAAGAGTGCTGACGTCCCTGTGGTTCCCATGCTAATGAACGTGTCTAATCAACAGAGCTGAGGAACCTCTCTGCTCCCCAGTCATAAAGCACATGCCTGAGAAAGCCATGCCTGGAAAGCATGCTGTGAAAGGAAGACTAGCGCTCCATGCTCATATAAAACAATGCCAAATCACAGCAGGGCATGACTCTTTAGAAGCCAGATAAGTGCTTCATTTACAGCAAGAGCCCAAAATCTGGATTTATCATCATCGTTGTGTCATTCCAAATAAGATTACTTTTATTTGAAATGTATAAAGCACGGCAAATACAAAAACAGTGGGCAAGCTAGTGCATCTGTTTTCCACAGCTCCACCCACCCTTAGTTCTGTTGCTTAACAACCCTCATCACATGAAAGCTGCTGTATTTGAAAAAGAAAATGTCCTTACTTCTCATATCATGAAAAACTTGTACTGTCTACCCCTCGGTGGGTTTAAACCAAAGGTTGTTGTCTACCTTTCAATGCTCAGGTAACTTTTGCAAAGTAAATCAATCTTGGCTTTTAAAATGGCACAGTTGGCTAGCAGGGTGAATCCAAACACAGTGCCAGGAAGCGCCCCTGTAGTTTCATAAGCAGCATCCATTGCACACATGATGGTTGAGTAAATAATAATATTCTCCAAAGTGATCAGAGGTGCAATAATCAGCAGATGAACGAGGGGGCATATGGTGTGCAGAAAAGTAATTTAAGGACTATTGTTGTGCCCCGATGGAAGATAAGGTTCATGGGAGCAGTTTATCACCTAACAAATAGCCCAAGGCCAGTTGTGATATTAAAACCAGAAAGGTATTGGGTCATTCCAAGAAAAAAGAATTCCCATTTTGGGGGGAGACTTAACTATACAAAGGGTTTAGTGCACTTTCATTATGGAGAAGTCATTTACTTCATTATTATTGTCTTAATCCAAAGTCATGAGTTCATGCTCTCACCAGCACCACTGGTCTCAGTCAGAAGAGGATTGTGTGCTGTCTCATAGCAACCTAAAAATAGAGCTGTCCCTATTATATATGCTATATATGACTGGAACGCCTGAAACAAGTTACGGGTGTTTAATTGCAATGCAGACTTTGGAAATAAGCTGAGAATGCTTTCATTGCCCCTAAATAGACAGACGTGGTGATAGCAAGATGCCAGACTCTGCTTCTATAAATAGGTATTTGAAATAGAATAATCCCAATCAAAATAAGAGCCATTCCATGGAAAGAAACAATCCATTTGTCTTGCTCATAAAAATACAGCATGGTTTCTCTCCAACATGTGATTTTGGAATAATTGGTGTGTAATGTGCTTTGTTTTGATAACCTTTATCAATTTAAACTTCCATAAGAGCCATAGTCCACTGAAATGCTGTGCCTTGTTAAGGAATTTGTTGCCTGCTTATTGTGTTTGTTGTCTTGTGCAGAAGTCCAGTTGGTACACAGCCGACAGTCCTATTACACAACTAGATTTAAGTGATGGTAAGTCAATTGAGTAAAGGCAAATGACAGTGCATTTGCAAAGCTACCATGATCCATCATAACTTCCATCATCCTTAACCTAAATCCCCTAAATATATTTCTAAGTGATATACATTTAGGCAGTTTAATATAAGCACTTTGTAAGAAAGACCTTTATTTAATTTGAGTTGACTATGAATTCTGATTGGTCAGAGCTATGCAAGTGATGTTTGCATAACAAATTTCGGGAGGATCCCTCTGAGTATGCCACTAGTGTTCCCAATCAAGCCATTAAACCTACACCATTATTTAAGACAGTCCTACCTTACCGTAGTTGAATTTGTCTGAGCTTAATCACCCACTTCTCCTTTCCTCCCCAAAACATCTCACTGCCTTTAACATTTGTACCAGCCACTTATTGCTAATCTAAAAGGCAGGCCATTGTAGTGAACTTCAAAGACACAGTTGAACACGCCCAAAGACTGCCGTTCTATCAAAATCAGAGGTGGGCAAGAAGGGATGCAGCCCTGTACAGTTTAGATGCAACCTTCGTAAAACACACCTGCTTCTACTAACTAAGCTCTCCTTGGTTTGTTTAAAACTGACAGTGTTTGTACTGAAGCTAGGCTGGAACAAAAACCAGGAGGGACTGTGGCTCTCCAGGAATGACTTTGCCCACCCCTGATCTAAATCATGCACAGTAACAGTATTTCAATACAAGACATTGGTACATACCACGGCACAGACTTCTTGTTGCGCCCAGAGTTGTTATAGCTGCCTGTATTAACCTACCAATGCCCATTTTGTAGGTTTTGTTCATCACCGTTGCCACTGTGCTGGTCAGATGTGATTTGTTGGGGAGAAAACCAAAAAATTGATTGGGAATGAACTCTTACATTGGAACCAATTGAGAGAAAGACATATTAGGAGAAACTTGATTTAAAGGAGCTTGGACCGGGTCATACTGAAATATTTATAAGTTTGCATTCACAGGACAGAGGAAGAAAATATACTCTGTCATTTTCCATCTCTTGGAATGAATAAATACTTGGCTAAATGGATGTGGTGAAACCACATGTCTATTGTACTATCCCTGTTTTCTTCAGGATCACACCCAGAATGGATTCAGTCTGGTATGACTGAGTTAAAGCACTTTTAAGAGAAGGCAAAAATGATTTCTGTTCTCAAGAGCAGAGGGGTAAAATTAATGTAAAGTAAATCCCCATCCCTGGCACAACAACGCAGACAACAGTGATCAGGTTAATAGAGCATATGTTACGGGGTGGGGTTGGTAGGGGTATACTTAAAAAAAAGTATGAAAAAGTAAACTCTCAGAAATATTGAAAAGTGTTGAATTCACCACTAAGAATATGAATCAGCTATATGTTAATACAAAAAAATGCAGAAAAAGAAAAGACATGTTTAGATTTATGTAATGCAAAAATAAACTAGCGTAAACTACTTATATTAGATTAAATTTGTACTTTAACAATTCAGACCATACATCATCTCAGACTAAATAAGTACATGGATTCTGGCCAAAAACGGAGGGAAATAAAATTGTTTTTGTTTGTTGATGCTCATCAAGATAACATATGACAGGATCACACCAGACTCGGTTTATTTTTGTAGAGTCTGACGTCAATCAGATTCACGTTTCATTCACGGAGTGAAAAAGAGGCAAGTTATTTTTAACCTCCGCGTCTTGGTGTGATTCCTCGGTGCGCAAACAGGAATGTAGCGATTGGTCTGGTCTCCTGCGCTTCAGAAGCCAAACAAAAGCAGTGGAGGTAGAGCTGCTCGTTTGGACTGAATCTAAAATAGGACACTGAACTAAATAATTCCACGAGCTCTGAGCAGAAACTATGCTTTTCCAGAGCTTCTACTGGAGAGCATCACCGTGGACTTGATCTACGATGATAAACCTGCACGCAGACCAGGTATGGAGACTATTTAAACAACTGTTTTATCCTGACAAATCTGAATTTTCGCTGATTATATGATCCTTCATAAACATGTAATATTAAATTATTTGACATTTTAGAAACTCGTGAGCAGTTACAAAAACGTCCACGAGTGTGGGTAAGTGTAAAGAAACAAAAAAGCTGTCATTATTTTCGAAAGAAAATTAATATAACTCATATATTTATAAGCAATTAAAAGCATGTTTTATAGTCAGAAAGGGCGTTACGTTTAAATGCGCTTCACGTGATTCAGGACCATGGACAGTACAAAATCATTCAAAATCTATAAAGAACGACTCTAATTTCAAAAATTACACATTAATATAAACTTTATTCAGTCCCTCGATTTGTCACACTTTTTATTTGATTTAGAAAGCTGGGGATTAAATCTTGTTTGTTTATTTTACTAACAAAAATAATCATAAATTTGTAAAATTATCTGACTTTGTTTTATACAAGTTGTTTCATTAATGTGATTTAGTAATTGTTAATTTTGTTTTAACAATTACGGTACTTTCCTAATAATACAGAAGAAATCATGACATATAGTCTCAGCAACCAAACTTTTTTGTGTAATAAAGTAAATCTTTTTATTGTTTTATGGCATATTATTGTTGATTTCGATTAAATGATTCATACTACTCAAATCCATTTCAGAGATTTCACACAAATTTAAAGATCCATTAGCACCTGTCACTTCAGACTCGCCTCTAATGTCTCATTGCTCATTCATGCTGCCACCTGGTGGCTCAACAAACATTCTACTGGGGTTGAACACGTCAATATCTTTCTTTGTATTTGTGACTAGAACATGTGTCTGAATTGGCAGCAGTCTGCTCTCGCCTTGCAGGACTGAGGCTGATTTGGTGTCCAGTCTGGGTGATGGCTAACATGCTGGAGTTGAGGACAGATGGGAACTCTCTGCTGAAAGCTGTATGGCTTCGTCGTTTGCGCCTTACAAGACTTCTCTTGGAAGGTGGAGCCTATATCAATGAAAGCAATGATCGTGGTGAGACACCGCTGATGGTGGCCTGCATGTCCAAGCACTCAGATCAGCAGAGTGTGAGCAAGGCTAAACTTGTCAAGTATCTTCTGGATAACAAAGCTGACCCGAATATCCAGGACAAGGCTGGAAGAACAGCTCTAATGCATGCATGCAGCCACAGAGCAGGACATGAGGTGGTCTCGATTTTACTGGCCAACGGAGCTGACCCCAGCCTGGAGGACCGTCATGCATCCTCTGCTTTGGTCTATGCTGTCAATGCTGATGACAAAGAAACACTTAAAGTTCTTCTGGATGCCTGCAAAGCTAAAGGCAAAGAGGTAATCATCATTACCACTGACAAATCACCATCTGGAACTAAAACCACTAAGCAGTACCTGAACGTTCCTCCTTCTCCGGAGTTGGATGAGAGGACCTCTCCTGCACCATGTGCCTCACCTTCGGAGATAGATCTTCATGCATCACCATCTCCCAGCAAGGAAGAGGAAAAAGACACTGTATTCAATTTCCAAACAAAGTTCAAATCAAACTCGAGCACAGCAGCCAAGCTAACAAACGGACTAGCATCACCTAGTAAGAAGCCAGTGAATCCAAAAAGGGCACGTTTACCCCAGCTCAAGCGATTACAGTCAGAGCCATGGGGTCTAATTGCCCCCTCTGTGCTGGCAGCAGCAAACGAAGAAAGTAAGAGGTCCAACTCTGATGATGAAGTTGTTGCAGGAGTCAATGGACTCAGTCTATCCAGAAGAGGTACTCTGTCTCGCCATAACAGCGTGGATGGAAAAGATCTCTTGTTTCCAATGGTGGGGGATCAAATCACGAAAATCGCCCCAACTTCAACGCTTCCGACATCGTCCAAACCCTCTTATGAGAGATCACTGGCCCAGCAGCACCAGCCTCTAACACGACGTAGCACTGTCCCGACAGAGCAGGAGGGTTCTGGGGTGCAAGCTAACCTCAGAGACACACTGCATCGGAGAAGGCTAGGGACGGAACACTATGACTCAGACTCCCAGCTGTACTCGGATTCCAGCATGCTAGACTCTCCTAAAGCCCCCTTAGAAAGGAGGAAGCTCAATACATCACCTCTTGCTATGCTCACAGGCTCACGCGAATCCTTGGATAGCAATCCCAACATCTCTTCTCCTAGCACAGCCAGCCGCAGAGCTCCAGGTCTGCTGGAGCGCCGGGGATCCGGAACGCTATTGTTGGACTATATATCCCATACACGTCCAGGTCATCTGCCACCCCTTAATGTCAATCCTAATCCTCCAATTCCAGATATAGGGGCAAGCAGCAAGCCCTCGTCTCCACTTGCGACAGGATTCAGACAAATAGCTCCCGTAGCACCCAATTCACCAAAGAGAGGCAACCTCAGGATGAAGAAGAAACTTGTGAGAAGGCACTCTATGCAAGTGGAACAGATGAAACAGCTCTCAAACTTTGAAGAGCTCAATCAGTCATGAAACACAGCGTATGTAGCAATTTTGACATCCGTAGGAAATTTTGAGGAAATGCTATTGTATAGCCAGGTACAAAAAAGTTGGTTCCTGTACTAGAATTCAACAATAGTTAGAGCAAAGAATGTAGCCATTTAGGGCAAATTAATATTGAACACTGAAGTTAAAGGGGTCGTAAACTGAGAAACCACTTGATATTTTGGGAAACAAAAGCTGATGGAACTAAACTCATGGAAGTTTCAGATATAAAAATGTTTTAAAAAACAACAGCTGCTTATATCTTGGTTCATGATACCTGCTTGCAGCTTGTTTATCAATAAATTAAATCTCATCCAATGTATTGGGTTCGACTCCAACTTGCATGTTGGCTCCTGTCTTTGTGATCATCGGCCAATCAGAATTCTACGGTGGCCCATCAGTGCACAACACAATGCAAATTAACTTTGAGCAAAAATGCTGCTACAAATCATATAAATGCAACACAAAATATTTAAAATTTTCATCCAGACGATTCAATCAAAACACCTATTTAAACTGAAGACAGCCTTGAAAATCCACCAAACAGTAGTTTGTTTCAAATTGTGAAATCTATTAGTATATATCAATGAAAAGAGCGAAGAAATGTGTAGTTTGTGACTCCTTTAAACTACGTGCTGTACTGAAATGGATTTTTTTTTTATATATATATATATATATATATGAAATGAATCGCAACTGGTAGTTAACGTAAATCATTAGCATTACAATTTTAAATTAATCAAAATCCTGGATATCATGGATCTAATATATGGGCGCCACCATAGTCATGTGATGTCACATATATGACATCAGTCATTGGCTGGTGACACAGTCAAGGCCTTGTCCTCCTTGTTTTGCAACAATAGCTGCTTATTGTTCTGAAAATGTGCCCTCTAGTGTCAAAGTATTACATAGAGTACCTTTAAAGTTAGTTTTGATGCTATATATTATGTAAAACAAATTTGTGTAGAACTGAGTTATTGGCATAAATGAGATTTAAAACTGGAAGACTGAAATACAAGCAGTGTGCACTTATTTTTCATAACAAAGGAAGTAATTGTCTTCTTAAACTGTAGGTGAGAAAGTATGCCACCAGTCTCTCGCGTATGAAGTTAGAATGTGACAGACAGCTCAAAGTGTGGACCCTCAGCTGGAGACGAACACAAAGATAGAATGATCCGAATACCTTCAAAGTCTAGACATCTCTCCATGAGATTCATTACTGCAGACGGGAAAGAGAATGCAAAACCAGACTGCCAAAGGGGAGCAGGGGTCACAAGATCAAACCTATTAAAAAAGAGGGTTCCACAGGCTCCTTATTAAGAAGTTGGAAGTCTTGCATGAAATGCAAATGAGGTGGATGTGAAGCAAATGAGGGCAGACGAAAGACAAGATTTATCTGATCAAAGATTAGCTTTTAATGTTTGTGTTAATAATGGAGATCTGATTTAGATTCTACTGTCCATCTGTGTGCTACTTGTCTCTTGTTACCGGTTACAACGTCTGTTGCAATAATACATGCAACAATGCAAATGTAAACAAGTATAACTCATAGAGGCCTTAGTGTAGGGTGGCCGTCCTTATCTGCAGTACATACTGTAAAGTGTATGTATGTTCCATGCTGAATTCAAATAATTGAATGAGTGCAGCTTATTTATGCACAGTGCCTTTGAAGGAGAGTTAAAAGTGAATAAAAATCGTAAAAACGTTGAAGTCACACCTTGGCATCACCTTATAAATGAAGAGATATTTGGATCTCATTTCAAAATGTAGATAAAGTCTGTAGCGGAACTTGCCTTGTGATACACCAATGGCTATTGTACAGACAAATGTGGTTATATCCATTTAGCCAATGCTATGTGGTAGAACTAATGCGCCCATGTGTTTTTTGTGCCGATTGCAAAGTGTTTCAGGTTCACTGCTGCTATGTTGTTTAATAGACACTTGACTGGGTACGGCTGTCAATTCAAATACAAGAGTTATTTGGAGTTAGCTGGCTAACTCCACACTGAGACACGAAGGATAACCAATCAACAGATTCATTTTGACTACTGGGATTGTAAAATGAAAGTGATGTAAACAATATAAACACTCAATGCATTACAACTGACACTGAAGCAATTTTGTAGAAAAAATGACTACAAGAGCAAAATGTTTTTATTTGCTGAGCCCAAAATGAGATTGTGGTATATGTTTTGTTCACAGCTGTCTTATATTAAAACAGTGAGGCTACTCTTGGTTGCGCTCATGTTTACATTGTTTGAAGCATAGTATTTTTGTATGTAGTATCTTGTATATTTTAAATAAATGTCTGTATGAATCTCTCTACTCTACTCTAGTCTTTTAAATTAGGTTGGAAAAATGCATTTCTAAGAATTCATGTTAGTAAATTGAACATACAATGAGCATAGCAGCATGTTTGGTTGAATACTATTTTTCAGGTCACGGTGTTGCAGGTGTTTTGCTTTGGGTTAATTGAAGACTCAAAATTCCGCTTATACCATACCATTTTATAGAGCAGTAAAAAATGCTTAAAAGGGTTCCAAAGTGCTGAATAATTTTGACAGCTCTGACAAGACTCTCACATACTACAATAAAACATTAAGCAAACTAATATAAAAAATATAATCACACAATAGAATAAAAATAATCATACAGTAATAACATTTTTTAAGTAATTAAAAAAAATGCAAACTCTCACTGGTCTAAAAGATAAGGTAAAAAAGTCAAGTCATGTCCCAAGTCAATACAGGGGAAGTCTAAGTCAAGGTAGGGCAAGTCTGAGTCAAGTCCCAAGTTCCCTCCATCTTATGCTTCTATGTAGACTAAGCTTCCACTGACTAACAAGTCTAAATATTCTAAAAGCGCATCTCTTTTACAATTATTATACGCTTTTTTATCTCTGATGTTCATGCACTGTTGTAGAAATAAGTATCATGACATTTATCGTAAATGCAGCTAATTATGCTGAAAGATGTCAAAGAACGCAGTTATGTGAGTTTCAGGTTTTTTAAACATTTGTAAAGGAAATGTGCATTTCTTTCAGTAACTTAGTTTTTTTTCTACAGTAGTCTCTTATGTTCCATTTTTTATGACGTGCAACTTTGATGCGCCTTTTACTAAACAGAGAGGTTATGTAATTGGTAATGTAAATTAAATGTCTTCTTTTAAAGTCTTTTAAGCTAATAGGACTACACTGAATGCAAAACTGGTTCCCTTCTCATTCCATAGAAATGGTGACAATTAGTCTTCAGTGAAAGCCTTTTGCTTGATAGCCTTTATTCATTTGCTGAAGTGGTTCAGAGGTAGTTTAATGTATGGAATTCCACAGCTGTGGTGGTTCTTGAAATTTCTGCCAATCCTCAAAGTTGTGATCATCCATGTCCTTCCCCTTAACAATCTGCACATTGTGAGTATCCAGCTTTTTTTTACATTTCTTTTTACCTATGGAGGGTGTCAGTTAGGGTGTTTTTTACGCAGTCATCATGTCTTCCCCATCATTAATCAGCAGACTAGATTGGGACACAGAGAGTCTATAAAAGTAAACATTGTCATGATATGCTAATTGCATCACATTTTATCTTTAATCCACAATGAGTGAAATGTATTATTCTTCAGGTTAATAGAAGCATCCAGAAAATTCTACTTCTTTCTGGACCTAATATTCAATCATGAGTAGTAATGATTTTTACTGACCCCTGGTGGACAAACATTGTTATCACATCTGATACAAATATCTGTATCAGATAAATCCTTAACAGCTGCTTGCAGACAGTACAATACAAACGTAAATGTAAATGTTACAAACATCTATAATATATTTGTTTGGATCTTTCTTAATGGTAAAATGTGACTTTTTCAAATGTGTCACATTTGACAAACATAATAGAATAAATATGTCTGTTTCCTTTTAAAATGTAAATGTTGTGAAGTCAATATCTGAATCCTCAGATTATCCTAATGCGTCAATTTCAGTATCTTCCCAGGAACAAATTAACCCTCATTCACACCTAATGGCAATTTATAAAGTCAATTTATGAAGCATGTTTTTGGAGTGCGAAAACATGCAAACTGCACTATGGGAGATCTGGTCCTCCATTTGAGTCCAGTCATGTTGGATTCTACCGTTTGGACTTCATTAGGAAAGCCACACACCTATCTATATAAGACCTTACAGCTAGCAATGCATTTTAGAGAGAAATAAAAATCATGAGGTCAAAGTAAATGTCTGAAGAGATCATGGACAGTATTGTGGGTCAAGACACATGGTTACAAAAACATTTTTGCTGCACTTACAGATCCCAAGAGCACAGTGGCCTGCAGGGTCCCTAAATGCGAGATATTTTGGATGTTCAGAACCAATCTTAGAGTCTGTCATCCCCCAAGCTGAGCGATCAGAGGAAAAGAGCCTCTGTGAGAGAGGAGAACACAAAGATGACTGTTGCTGAACTCCTGAAGTATAGTCAACAATCACTGCATCCCATCACCAGTCAGGGGTTCCTGGCAGTGTCCCAATGGATGCCTGTCCTTACAGCAGATAAAAGCCCTCATAGAGTTTGGTTACAAAAACAGCTGAATAGCTCCAATATAGTGAGAAATAGAGACAAATGATGAGACCAAAATAAAACTTTTTACATCAATTCTAAGTGGTATGTGTGAAGAAAGTCACACTCATCACCTCCCCATTACAGTCCCAACTGTGCATGGTGGTGGTAACTCGGCAAACTCATCAGGACTTCAAAAGGGGCTGAGGGTATATCTTCTAGCAAGACAATGACAGGAAACGGCCCAGCCAGAGCCCTGACAGAACTGGAGAGGTTCTGCAAACTGGAATGGCAGAGGATCTTCAAATCCAAGTGTGAGAAACTTGGTTTTATTAAATCAAAGAGTAAAATGGTTTTATTAAATCAAAGAGGCCTTCTACTAAACACTGAGCAATAGTGAGAACCACGTTTCAGTTTCTCTTTTTATATCTTTTAATATCTGCAAAAATATGAACTATTTTTTTTGTCAATTTGATGTGCTATGTGTACATTAATGAGTAAAAAGGAACTTAATGAGTAACAAAGAGTTAAACATGTAAGAGGGTCTGAATATTTTCCGTACCCACAGTATATAAAACACTAAGCACAACAGCACTGTAGAGTAAACAGTTCCCTGTGAATTACACAGGTTTCAGACCTCTGGATGATAGTAGAGGTCATGTTGACATAAAGTTCACTGGGGCAATGTTTGCATGCTGATTATCTGAATGACTTGTCTAGACCAACCAGAAGACAATGTAGTAAAATACAGTGAAACTGATAATGCCTGAATACATGACAAAGTAATGTTATGTATTTGAGAAATGTACATTGGAAAAAACTTTTGTCTAAGTTTTGCACACTTTGATTACAGGTCCATGAACTGCCAGATGTGGCTAATTTGAACTGATGGGAATTGATGATTTACTAAAATACTAATTATCTAGTATAACATTTTATTTGAATAGTCCAAATTTCTGCCTCAATCTGAAGGCTGAAGACCTATGAGCCAAGATAGTGAGATTAGATTTTAACTGCTTTTTCAGAGTATATTGTGAAAGAGAATACCCATTATACTTCGTATAGTGCCATATTTTTGAATAGGGTGAAACATACACAACATGAGATGTATGCTAGCGACTATAAATAACATTTAATACACCCCAAATTACGTTAAATCCCAACATCCCTTTACCCTACAAGCGTGCCATTCAGCCAGCCTTTCTGCTGCACCTTGAAGTGACCTAAAGTTGTTGCACTACGCATGCGCAGATGCATCCTACCCACCCTCCCATTCTTTCCCCCGGTATGGTAACCCAAGCTAATGCTAAAATTAGCGTCGCTGCTCAGCAACCAGACACCGAAATGTGAAAACATCATGTGCTTGTTTCTATTTGGTAGTGTGTCGTTGACAGCTTTCAGATAACCCACATAAATTTAAATAAACGAATAACCGTATGTGTAAAAACTCTTCATCACATGTGAAAAAAAATCTAAATCAAAGTTAAAATATTAACTTGACTCAGCGGTTGATTTTCTTCCACGAAAGCGTAAAATCGGAAATGTCACGATGGACACGAATTCAATGGTTTACTCAAAACGAAACACGCGTGTAGAGCCTACGTTGTCAAATGTCACCGGTGAGTAATTTGTTGAAAAGCGATTGGCCATTTCCTTCAACGGTGAGTTTTGCTCGTGACCTCATGACGTCAGCCTCGACTTGGAGGCGGAGAAGAGCTGGGTTTATTGCTGTATGCACCGATTCATTCCACCCTTCCTTCGACCGGAGTGAAGTCGGGCAGTTACCTCAAGTGTTATCGGCTTATAAAAAAATATGGCAGGTTATCTGAAGGTCTTCAGTTCCATCACTAGGTCCGCCGCCACCTTATCAAAAAACCCAGCCATTCTTGCACCGGCGTCATGCCAGAGTTTGCAACAGAGGAACTGTGAGTTGTCCATTTTAAGAATTGTATGCGTGTTAAAGCCGCATTGCCCGGCGTTTTAACTTGGTCGATGCTTATCTAGGACGGTTGGGGATTATATCTAAACCTCACCCGGCTGCCATTTACCTTGCAAAGTTAGACTCGATTCCATTGCAGAACGTTATTTTAGCGGTGATGTGTGTGTGTGTGTGTGTGCAGCGGGAACCGCGCGGACGCGCACCCAGAAAGCTGCGTGATCGCGCTTCTTTGTTCGTTTGTAGATTTCGTATAAAATATTAACACCTTATCGGTTATATGTAGTTGTGATATCTCCCGACCAATTCGTGCTAACTCAAAATTGAACATAAAAATAATAACATTGAGTAAGTGGAATCATCTCACGTCATATGATGGCGTCGTATGAGAGTTAGTATGTAACGTTAGTAACGTTACATATACAAATAGATGGAATTTGTGATGCTGTTGAGTGGCCAACAAATAAACATTCATCATGTTCAATATGAGACTGGACCGCGGTTCGAGTATATAAGGTTCATTTGTGCTTCGGTTTGTCTTAGCTTAAGCTGCGGTCTGAAATCATTTGAAGGTCAGTCGGCCTGACCGGTATGTCGTATTTCAATAGTAACTAATATAATTACCATTCACTCTACCTCATTAAAATGACAATTTTACCGTTTTTAGTGTGAATTTCCTGTACCAAAATGCAGGGCAGCGTTATTTTCATCCAGTTTTGTTATGGAGGCTGCATCCCTTTAAATGCCCCGCACCAACTGAACTGATCTCGGTGCAACTGGAAGAATTTGCTTTATCTTCATGTGAATAATACGTGGCTCTAGTGACGTACAGGACTTAACTCTGAATGATTTTGTTGTCCGGATGCTAGCTGACCCTATGAGTTAGGTAATCGGTTGTCATGGAGGATTGTCTAGTGCTTTTGGTTTACATGGCGTACACCATCTCTTATGTCCTCCAGGTCACCTTTATGCTAACTCTACACCAGGTAGCTTAATTAGCACCAGTATGTTATCTGGTTGGCATAAACTTAGTGAAGTTATCATATACAAGAAGTCAGACATTATGCAATGTTTCTATATCAAGACGTATTTCAGAATGTTTTATTGACTTGCTTTCATGCCAGACACTAGGCCTGTGCTCAGATGTTCTGTCATTAAAGTCACAAGGGTGGATTTGACTTTAGCCAAGAGGTTTATTGGTTTGTAAAGAAAGCTTTGGATAGTCCTTAAACATTTGCAGCATTTTCTGAAGTGGATAAGAAATAGATTCATATACACGCTAATGTGAATGTTAGTGTTTTATATGTTTGAATTAAACTAAATGCTGGCTCTTATCCCAAGGGTACGACAGTGGTAAACTCTGGGATCACAAAAGTGACATTGAAAACAGATTAGCAAAGTCGGGATGCATTTTTTAGGACATTGTTTTAACTGAACATTGCCCTAAAGAACAACACACTATTTTGTTCAACTATTTATAAAATATCGTATTGCTAGTTTTTGAATTTGGTAAACAATTTCAGTACAATTGTATGACATGATGATATAAAATAAATGTTTAACTGACTTGTAAAAGTTGATTTGAAATTAAGAAAAGTTCATGTTAATCAATATTTTAAAGGGCCCTTGTGTTTTTTATTTTCTGTTTTTATATTTATCATTATTTGTTAAATGTTCATTATATGGTTTTGGGAGTGAACAGTTGTCTTGTATTTTTCCTGGATTTTACAGCTACAATATGTTATGATTCTACCATAAAAAGTCATTACAACATATTGAATCGCATAATGGAGGGGTTCTATCAAGTCTTGTGATTGGATACTGCATGTAGTTTGTGCAGTGAATCTTCCGTTGACTTTCTTGCTAAGGAC
Organism: Danionella cerebrum; assembly: GCA_007224835.1. Lineage (NCBI taxonomy): Eukaryota > Metazoa > Chordata > Actinopteri > Cypriniformes > Danionidae > Danionella > Danionella cerebrum. The sequence continues at coordinate 33,469 of SRMA01025093.1, forward strand.
AATAACTTGATACACTATCATTTTCACATTTATTACAGAAACTTGATGTTCCTCAAATGTAAAGCTGGGTTGCATAATCCACATCAGGGTCTCTTCCAGCAGCACCCAAAATGCGACAGACTAGAATGAGTAAATATGAACGATGAAGGCACTGGGATGCACAAGAGTCTGTTCCCTTCCTAGAAGATTCTCCTGTGTTCACCAGTGATTTCAGAAGACGAGTTAACTTTTCGTTGTCAGCATGCCTGATGAAGGCTACTCTGCTCAAGACAATTAACGACTGTGTTGCTGTCGCCATGGGTCAGCCATCTTCTAGGGTTGGGCTATGTCAAGCAATTTTGCCATTGACAATGTCCAATGTGAAACATCGCCATTCTGGGGATGGGGGCGAATATAGTTTGAAATGTTAACAGTTCCAATGTTACCGAGAGCATTACAACCTAAGGAATGAGGATGCATCAATATTAGCGGTTATGCTAACCAACTGTGCATTGCACAAAACACCTGACTCTCCTTACGACAGCAACTTGATCCCGTTCTATTTCTCGTCGTGGTCTTTACGCACTACATTGCCCTTCAATCCTGAACTGCGGGTCCCAAAACAGCAGTTTAAAAACAAAATCTCAGCAACATTGTACCTAAGCAGCATTGTGCAAACAGTGTGTGTGTGTGTTTTTGCGAGCTGGTTGCTACTTTGGCGAGGAAGGGCCAACCCTACCATCTATCTCACCAAATCCATTCTGTGATGTACCTATAATAATTCAGTCCTCTAAGGCAAGAGGGAGTGTAAGAGTTAAGCATCTCATCGAAAATTTAAGAGAGTGTAAAGTGTCTGGATACGAATGCATTCTGCACATTTGACGTCAATTGAACATGCACAAGAGAAGTGTTTTAAAGTGTATTTTATTCCACTTCACATGCTTTTTTTGGCCATCAATTATTCTTTAAAGATTAGTTTTCAGCAGATTAAGTATATTGATTGGGTTAAAGTTAGATAAAAAGTGCTTTAAGTGTGTACTTCAGTAGTTATTGTCATAACTCTGGGTTGCAGTGTTTTTCATGGGAGAATTCAATCCTGGTGCAGATGGCTGCAGTGTTGTCTGAGCTTGCTTACATAACCCCCCAGCACCAGCCTTCCTGTGCTTATGCTGTGCTTAGTGCCTTTGACTAGTGGAAGACCCCCCCCCCCCCAAGGATTCAGTATATTTTCTGTTTGTGTATCTGGTCAGGATTTTTTTATGTGAACTTTATGGCTCCTAATGGGTCTATACAGTCAAAATGGAGACCCAAGTTTTACCGAATTGAAGGATGTAAAGGTGTGATCCACTGTTTTTTTAGGCGGTTGTTACAACCTTTTTTTATTATTAAGTATTTTACAGTTTCAGGTAGGTTTGTTAGATTGAGTTTTCTCTGGCTTGAGTTAAAAGCTTCGGATCAATCCTTTTTGAATGTTGCTCACTGATGCTTTGTTTATGTTTATAACATTGTCCACAGTAATAGCTCTTGATCATTGTGATATGATTTTGCATTGATGCAGAACAGCAATAATTCATAATGCCTTTTTTTACTATACGTGCAGATTAACAAATTTTTGATTTTTGTGACAGATGCCGACAAACGAATCAAGGTGTCACAACCAGTGGTGGAGATGGATGGTGATGAGATGACCAGGATCATCTGGGAGTTCATCAAAGAAAAGGTGCTTAAAGCCAAGCTTCTAAGTGTGAGCGAGTGGAAGTGTTGGGAGGAGGGGGCTGTGTCTGGTCTATTTTTAAATGGATGATGAACACTCATTATTGGGAGATAAAGACACTGAATGCAGTCAAAAGAAAAGATTGTGGTCCCCCAACAGAATGAACATAGGGTTAGACAAGAGCAAAATGATAAAATGGGATGGAATGGAACATAAAGAAGTGATTGGTGGGTTAGAAGTCAAAGCATCATGGTAGAGCTTATGGCATCATGGTAGAGCTTATGGTAGAGTCTGCGCAGGAACCCTAGAGGATTATGGCAGCGTCACGTGGAGGGCAGGGCCATTATGAGGTCATTTCGTTGACAAGCTGTGTGCTTTAGAGAGCGAGAGAGAGAGAGTGTCAGTGTCAGAGTGTCAGTTTTACAAACTATTGTATATTTTTCCATGTTTAAACTTGCATTGGAAAGTGAAACAAATTTTGTTTTGTTTGTTTTAAGATCGTAAAGCAAAGGCTGGGTCAGTTTTTATACATATAATACATTTTATACATGTAATGCCCTCCACCCTCTAGGGGCAGCACTAACATTTTCTCAGTGCACTTTGATTATTACACATTAGAGGAAGAACTCTATTAGCTAATTTTATAGTGCTTCTATTGTTGCTCAATAAAAGTTGAGACATTTACCTCATAGTGTATTGCACCGCAATATATTCTTACACCTCTAATTATTAGATTATTATCTCTTATTATCTCTAACATGTTGTTACTTTTTAGTATGTCTTCAACTTTGCCGGTTATTTTCAATTACTTTGGGATCATTTTTGCGGTAAAAATATATTTTTAGATGTTTTAGGCTGTCTTCTACAATATTTTATAGACATACACTATGTTTACTTTATTGATGTTTTTTTTTTTTGTGTGTCCAGCTCATTTTGTCCAATGTGGATGTGGAGCTAAAGTATTATGACCTGGGTCTTCCTTACCGTGACCAGACTGATGACCAAGTCACAATTGACTCTGCTTTGGCTACTCAGAAATATCACGTTGCTGTCAAATGCGCTACCATTACTCCCGACGAAGCAAGGGTCGAAGGTGCTACACTCCTCACTTTTGATATGTTTTTTAGAATCTAATCGAGGATGCTTATCAATTTGGCAATGAAATAGAAATGAGTGAATAATGGGCCTCATGGATAATGTAACAATGCTGTGTGTAATTTCTTTCAACATCTTCATATGGGGCGTTTTACAAAGCATCTTAAATGTCAAAAATGTATTTCAATTGATTTTATTGAGACCCACCTAAAATTTGTTCAATTATGTGTTGTTTAATTATATTTTAGAGTTCAACCTTAAGAAAATGTGGAAGAGTCCTAATGGAACAATTAGGAACATTCTAGGCGGCACTGTCTTCCGTGAGCCAATCATCTGCAAGAACATTCCCAGACTTGTTCCTGGGTGGACACAGCCAATCACTATTGGCAGACATGCCCATGGTGATCAGGTGTGATTTTAATAATTTAATAATTTTTTTTTTTTTAGGTTATTCATTTATTTTTTTACTGATTTTCAATCCTGTTGATACTTTCCAGTACAAAGCAACAGATTTTGTTGTGAGCCAGCCTGGTAAATTCAAGATGGTTTTCTCTCCAGCCGATGGAGGCAAAACCAAGGAGTGGGAAGTGTATGATTTCCCTGGTGGTGGCTGTGGAATGGGCATGTACAACACGGATGAGGTTAGTGACTGTTCTTTTTAATGCAATACATTGAGCAAGCAATGCAAAAGCAAATTTAACTTGGCTATTATTAGTCATTTTTGTATTATTTGTCAATGTATAAATAATGATCAAGCTACATATGTAACTGCTTTATGGGTCAGAAATTGTGAAGATTTGTTTAGTCGCCCTTGACCCTCCGCCACTGTCAAAGGGGTCATGAAGTGCTTTCCTGTTTTGTGCTGTAGTACCTTTAGATCGTTAAGATATACAGATTTCGGCCAATATGCAGTCTATTCAGTCATTGGCCAACAGTCATTAATAGTCATGAATGTTCAAACTTGTGTTTCACCACTGATGGAAAGCATCAGTGGATCTTTGTTCAATGGATCCTAATCAACACGATGCAGTAGCAGACCCTGACATGTTTGCTGTTTCACATGAGAGCCACGTTTAGGAGTGAATTTTTACATCATTGTTTGTATAAAAGGTGTTCATGTAATTACCCACTATACAACATTTCTACTTTTTTAGTGATACGCTGTTGTCGAAATGGCAATTAGAAATATGGCACAACATGTGTGGATGTCAGTCATGAGACTCCATGCAATGCTGTCATTGCAATTTAAAGTATAACTCTTTATTCCTCTATAACACTACACTCTCTAATCTACATTATAAAATATTAAAGTAGTAAACATTTTAAGTTTCGACATGTTTCTTGAGTATTGCCTCACAATCTGTTAAGAGTTCAGGCTTGTTTCTGGATTTGGGTTTGTTGTTTTAATAGAACTCAATGTGGAACTTCTTGCAGTGGGAGATGCTAACCTTGCTCTTGCAGTGTTCCACTGAGAAAAATGTCACAGGTGTAACTACATGGAAAACAATTTGATGATGGTTTTGTTTTGAACTGTGATATACAATACAAATATGAATAAAAATGTTGTAAATCTGTTTGGAATTTTGAAGTATTAATGGATTCTGACACAAATCCTGTTTTCATCCTTGATTACCCCATATGGGTGTAGATTTTTATTAGTGGTTTTGAGAAATAAAATCCAAGATATAAATGTAACGTCCAATTTAAGAGAAAAACATGTATCTAATTTTTATCCACTTGTAATGTTTGCACAGCATCAGGCACAAATAACAAAGCCTTGCTTATCTAGTAATGGGTGAGTGACAGGCTATGATCTATATTTGACATTGCCCGTCTAGCTGTTTGTAGTTAGAGCAATGGTCTGTTTGGATTGACAACAGAAGAGGTGTTTGCATTCAGGCTACTGTAGAGCTGGTCCGTTTCAGGACTGTAGTTCACATCGAACAGTCTTGAAAATCCTTTTGACACCCTTTCCACTTGAAAGCAAGTCGTTTTTCCTCGCTCATTGCTAAAACTAGGGACTAATTGTAAAAGTGGAATATTACTTTTCCTGACGTTCTTTTATCATTCTACCAGTCCATCAATGGCTTCGCTCACAGCTGTTTCCAGTATGCCATCCAGAAGAAATGGCCCCTCTACATGAGCACAAAAAACACTATCCTGAAGGCGTACGATGGCAGATTCAAGGACATCTTCCAGGATATCTTTGAGAAGTGAGAAGATCTTAAGTTAAGGCTTGTTCACATCGACTCGAATTGAGATTCGCAGGAATATCCTGATGACATCTCAGCAGGGTGCTTTTCGTCGGTGTCAAGGAAATATTGATGCAATGACGCTCCCTGCCTGAAGATGGCGGTTGTGCTCTGAGAGACGGAAGTCAAAGTACAAAGTACACTTTAGAAAAAGTTGCTATGAAAATGTGAGAGGATTGCCACGAGTGGCTCTTTTACCTCCTTTTCATGTCATCTAAAGCGCCAGCTTTCATTGGTCGCTGTCCTGCGAAAACCGGATCCAATATGTCACTCCGAAACCCTTTTTTTGTTGGAACCATTCATTTCGGGCCGCTGTGTGACGTCCCGTTGGCGCCCATGGTTAAATAACGAGGCGCATCATAGCACAAAGCTTCTCAACGAAAATTTTTGTCGATGTGAACAGGCCTTTATCCATTTCTTGGCAGTGCTTTTTTTTTGTATAGTTATATTATGTTATATTTCTCAAGTAAATGAATACAGAATACTAAACAATCTTTTGCTGTAGAAACTACAAGCCTGAATTCGACAAGCTGAAGATCTGGTATGAGCACAGGCTTATCGATGACATGGTGGCTCAGGTGCTAAAGTCCTCAGGTGCCTTTGTCTGGGCTTGCAAGAACTATGATGGAGATGTACAATCTGACATCCTGGCTCAAGGTACAATTAATTTAACATTGAAATGTTGATTGAAAAGGAACTGATTAGTTGAAAATCAAGCTAAACAGCAGGAGGTTATTGTTGATTCAACCTTTTTCCCTAGCAACCAAACGGTTTACCCTAGTAACTAAAATCTCTGAAATCTAAGCTTTGGTAAATGTTGATGAGAAAGGGGTTTTCTTTTATAACTTCAGTCACTAAATCCTCCATAGCAACCAGACTGTTTTCCATAACAACCAATTCAGCATATCACAGCTTTAGAATTAGACATGGGGGTTTGCTTTATTTTACTTGTATTGACATTGACAACATTTAAAAAAAATTCACTTTTACAAGCCAACAGCAACTGTTGTGTGCAAACATTAGCCATCTTGTTGTATAATATATGAAGTTTGTTTTATTTATTTTTTTATGTTTAGTAAAGCTTTTAAAAACAGACTGGAAGTAATTAAAATTCTCAAAATAAATGTTTATATTTGAATTAGTTTTAAATTCCATCCAGCATGGTGTTGAAAATGTCTTAAATACACAATATCTCTTGTATCACTTAAATTACAAAACACATTTGTCATCAACCCGTATATGCTGATTGAATTTGGGGTTTAACTATTGTATTTTGTACAATAGGTTTAGTAATAACAAACTGTGCTGACATTTTAAAGGGTTCTGAACACACAGATGAAACGTGTTTAATGTTGATCGTAGGTTTCGGTTCTTTGGGTCTGATGACCTCTGTCCTGGTGTGTCCTGATGGAAAGACCATTGAAGCTGAGGCTGCCCATGGCACAGTAACCAGACATTATCGTGAACACCAGAAGGTTTGTCTTCTTTAATGATTTAAATCTTAATTCATAGTGTTAACATCCACGTTTTTTTCCCTTTATTTTAAGTAATGGTTGGTTTATGTGAAACTAGCATGTGCTTCATGTAAAGTGCTGGATATTATTGTATTACTTGATTCATGTATGAGAATATCATTAATTTAAACCATTAAGCAAATTCCCTAGATATAAATGCCCTGAATTGCAATTTTTAGCTCACATAAGATATAACATTTGTTCAACTTTTGTAAGACTGCCACTTTGTGGTAAATTAAGAGACACTTCAAAATCATCTTTATTTCTCTGAGAGCTTTTGGCAAGTATCATGCTGTATGCAGCAGCTCTGAAGTTTCACAACAGTGATTTGTTCAATTACACAGGGAAGGCCAACCAGTACCAACCCCATCGCCAGCATCTTTGCATGGACCCGGGGACTGGAGCACCGTGGCAAGCTTGATGGAAACCCAGACCTGATTAAGTAAGCCCATATCAAAACTCATTAATTTATTCTTTAAAAGAAATATATCTTTTTTTACTGGTGTGGCTTTTTTTTTTTTTTTTGATTACGTTACGAAACAGTGATTAAAAAGGAAACTGCTGTTGAATCTGAAACTACCATTGCTGCCCATGATGTTTGAGGGTCACGTAAAAAGGAGACCTTGAAATATTTAAAGGTCTTGAGCCACTGTTCTATAAAGATATATATTGTATTTATTCCATATTTTATAATGTGATGTTTCCTTGAAACAGTACATGACTTGTTGTCAGGTGAGCTAAAGCAGGAAATAGTCAATATAAGGTGAAAACATCTTGTAATCCATCTTTGTCACAGAGAACTCACACAACCTTCCGTTAAATCACCTTTAAGTGATAAACGATTGTTCCGCCACATACGTTGTGTTATTTCTTACCAAGGTGAAAGCGTTCAACGATGATCTATTTCAAAAGATGGTGGTTTTTGATCTTTCTAACATGTGAGAGTGAGGCCAGGGTTGCCAGATATGAAGGAACAAAATGAAACCTCGTCAAATGCTTGGCCTCGGTTGCCTGATATTCAGTGGGGTTTTTTTTGGGTGTATGGGTAGTAGTTGTTATAAGCTGGAATACTTTTTTTTTCTTTTTTTATACTTCAAGTCATCCCTGAAATGATTTGCTTGTCTAGTTCAGACTTAACTTCTCAAAGGTATGTATGTTGTTATGATTTGATGAAAGTTTGCAAGACGTGAAGAATATTTCATATTAAGTGAAAATGGATACGCAATTGTAACTGCTTTAATATTTAATATTCCTCGTGAAGATTTGGTATATTTGTTTATTTATCCCCTACATTGCACGTAATCATGCAAAAGAAGGCATCGGCCTTCAAATATTGATAAATTCTCTTCTAATAAAGAGATAAAATATCGATAAATTCTCTTAGACCTTGTGACTAGTATTAAAAAAACGACTTGAGAACGTTGCTGATGCTAATATCCTTGTGTTCTTTTTTTTCATGAATTACCACTAACTAAGCCGTATTTGTCACATCTAATGACATGAGCATGCCATATGATATTTTTAGTGTTTGGATCACAAATCCATGTAGAAATCTTAATATACCCACGACATACTGTATCTATCTAGAGGAACAATGATTATACATATTTACTTGAAAAGTGATATTTTTTTAAGCTCTTCTTTTGCTATGTTTGTCTGAATATTCTTAAATATATTTCTACACAAATATGCTTCACAGTCATTCTACATTTTTCAATACAAATATTGATTTTTATTTTATTATTGCCAGCAGCCCATGAGGTGCAGAACAAATGTTGAGTGTTTCTTTTATTACTAATGAAGCTAAACTTTTGCAAATGGCCGAATACCTACAATATCTTTCTTTTTTTTTTTAAATGGTTGGTGTTTATATTGCCCTTCCTGACGAAAACATGTTCATTAATTTGTTCCTACACAGGTTCTCTCAGACTCTTGAGCGGGTGTGTGTCGAGACAGTAGAGAGTGGTGTGATGACCAAGGATCTGGCTGGGTGCATTCATGGTCTCGCCAAGTATGTCTAATGCAGAATTGCTCATACGATTTCTAATGTTTTATTCTCTTGTTTGTAACGTTTGCCTTCTGTGACCACAGCTGCAAACTGAATGAGCATTACGTCAACACCACAGACTTCCTGGATGCCATAAAGACAAACCTGGACAAGGCTTTGGGCAAATGAAGGACAAGCTGCAGAGAGCGTTTGTCTTTTTTTGTACCTCATTTTTAACTTAAAGGTCATGAGTTGAACATAATGTATGAGGAGAGGAATACTAAAAACATAGTGCTGTTCTTTTAGCTAATCCTGCTGATGGGTCGTTCCATCTCTTCCCGCACCTCCATGGGTCTATTTTTGTAAGAAGTACTGTACAACAGATACTGTATAATACTACAGGAGACGAGCTCAAGGGTCATGTGAGAAACTAATAAATCAAGTCACCTGGGTCTGTGTTTGTCGTTTATGAAACACTCTCCACATTTAAGAAGTGTAATAATTTATCAGGTCGATAGCACAGTGTTCACATATGTACAACAAAAGAATCTTAACAGCTGCTCATGCTTGAAATGCATGGACACAACTTTTTAAAATAAAGAAAATGTCTCAAATTACACATTCTTAGCTGCCTGCCCAGAGAGCGAATGCCTGCTCGTCTCGACGCCTGTCACGCGTCGACAGCCTGTCATTTATCACTCCTGAGCTTTGCACAAGAATGATGGATGAGATACATCCTTGCAAACACAAGGGTATTTCTTATATATTTTCCAGAGCATCTTTGTCTTTCATTCAGTAATGGTGACTATGAAAGATGTGTTTTAGGGGAGTCATTTAATTGGAGGTCAAAGCAAGATTAAAATGGAGGTTAAATTGGTTTAGCCAGCATTCAGCTAGCATTTAATTCATAAAACAATTTAGCATGTAAAACCAAACATCGCAAAGTAAAATATTTCTAAACGTTTTTACTTAAAAAAAAGACACAAAAACATCCATTGTGAATTTGGAAATGTATTTACACTTCAAAACACCATAAAACATTGATAAATACAATTTACAACAATGTAAACACAAATTAAAATTGTACAGTGATCAAATCCCAAACCTGCCTCTAGCAGCTTGGCACAGTTTCGGTAAAAGGTTGGGTAAATGTATCTATACTCTGTGAGCTTTGGTTACGTCTTGGTAAAGCTGAAGATAACTACTAACAATTAAATAATGGTCTGTGTGTCTTTACAGAGCTATGGATTCTAAAATAATACACAACTACATTTGTGTTTGGTTGAAAAGCTATATCCTTGATTAGAACTACAATCTGTAATGAAATGTTTTTTTAAGAACAGCACCTACACAGTTTGTCATTGGTCAAGGTTTCCCCATATCTGACTGAATGTTAAAATCCAGCTTCAATTTCAAATCACTTAAGCTTCACAGATACAAATGTTCTTCCAGTGCAGTTACTTCACGTTGGCCACATCCCCGTCGATTTGTAATAACCGAGAGCACAACTGAAAATTCTGTTGATCCACGAGTTCATGTCCCAGTCAGCTTTTAAATTGCATTGTAGCGAGCAGCAACCTTGTTGTAGTTGTAGTAGCTCATTTTAGCAAGTTTCGCCAAGTCTTGTGTGTTGTTGCTTGCCAGATTTTCCCTTTCACTATAATCAAAACTCTCCTCTTCATAATCTTCGTGACCCTCTGCATCAGGCACAGCCTCTGAGGTAGAAAAGGAGAGACAAGTCTAAGCTTTTTAACAGCAACACTTGACCTTTAATTTTATACAAAATTAAAAACTCTGGATATTTGCTGATTTTGTCCACTGGTAAATGACCAGTCTATATATTTAAATGTATGTTTGACATCCAAAAAGTTAATTGATTGTATGATAAGTGAAATATAATTAAGCGTCTTATGCTGATGTGAAAGGTTCAGCTCCCACCACAGTTTCGGTTTTTGACTGAAGTCTGGAGACTGTACAAAGTGGAGCCAGAGAGAGTGGAACCTCACCAATTGGTGTCACCTTTCACTAAGCTTCTTACCAAGGGTGTGGTTGCCGTTTCTGCCATGTTTGGTCTACATTCTTGCCTAAAACACCTCTCTGGGCTTCTACATGGTGCAGATTTTCATTAATTGCTTCTGTGTACTGGTATATTAGTAATGGGATTATGCTACCTTTAACAGCTTCCTAATCTCAGCTTGTTACTTGTGTAAAAAAATATATAGGAGCCAGAAATCCTACCTGTATTAATAGGCTATTTCTGCCAATCCTGCCTCATTGTGGGAACAAACCTACCATTACATTTATAGACCAAATCAGTTCTTTGAGTGTAGGTGAATATTCAATATTAGAATCGAATACTTCTTTTTCACACTATAATACATCAAGCAGCACTTTGTTTAGCGAAGGGTCACCAAGTTTGGTCTTAGAGGGCTGGTGTCTTACAGTGCTTTGCTCCACCCCCACTCAAACACAGCTAAATGTCTTACTATGTACACTTGAAACTTCCAGGTAGGGGTGTTGAGGCAAGTTGGAGCTAAGTTTTGGAAGACACCTCCTCCACACTACTGAGTTTGGTGACCTCTGGTCTAAAGTCACCCTTGGAAATGGAGAATTGTCCAAGATATATAAGATGAGCTTGAAAAACCTGACACTAACCAGGACTGTTTGGGTAAAGAAAAAGAGGAGATGGTCATTTGATCTACTCTAACGATACATTATTTGCTATTACTCCATAAGATTTTGATCAGATGAAAAGGAAACCAATATAAAGAGAGCTAAGGAATGGCCTGGAAAAAGACCTAAATCTAAATTTTCATATATAAAGCTCCATTCTGTAAATACACACCAGCTTGAGATCCGTTAAACAATGGAAGTACGTTTAAAAGGAATCAACGTTGTTACCTTGTCCTTCATTCGAGGTATCCAAAATCCCATGTTTCACCTTCATGTGCCGACTCAAGTTACCCTTCAGATTGAACTTGCTAGTGCAGTAAGGACACTTGAAGGGTTTGTTACCAGCATGAAGGTGCATGTGTCCCAGCAGGTTATACATTCGGTTGAAGGACTTCCCACATACCTGCAGAAACCAATTCAGGAACCGTTAGCACTCTATGTTTGATGCAGAGCTGCGCCAAGTAGCAAAATATAGACTGTCTAGAGGACTCCAGCAGCGAGACTGAGCATGGAAGTGTTCTTTAAACCTACCTTACACTTAAAAGGTTTCACAGGCAAGTGGACAATCATGTGCGTCTTAAGTGTCTGCTTCTGAACAAAAGTCTTGAAGCAGACGTGGCACTGGAAAGGCCGCACACTGGTGTGTATCAGCATGTGTCTCTTCAGGTTGGCAGAGAGAGTGAACTCACGGGAACACACGTCACATTTGTATTCTTTCATACCCTGGGAGAGAACGATAACAGCAATATATTTAGAGATGATTTGACTGTGACTTCTGTAATTAGCACTTGACCTTCTCGGTTTTTTGTTTTGAAGGAAGAGTAAAAATGTATAAGCTCTAGCATTTTAATACAATTTTTTTTTTCTTTAGGCATTTAGTTTAAATTTATTGTGTACATTTAGGAACTGGTCTTAATTTATCAGTATGCACTGACTTGATTAAGCTTTTTTTAAATGTAATTTATTAAGCGTTACATGGCTACCCGTGTATTGGCGTTGTAGTTTCCACCTGTGTAACTGGATTATTTTTAACTATTTTATACACTCCCTATTCCTTTGATCATTTGCTGATTCGCTGGCTTTATTTTGCCTTATTGTAATCATTTTCTGTTAATATCTTGTTTCTGACTGCACTATTACACTCCTAGACAGCAGGGGTCTAAACAAGAGAAAATAACTGCAAATAATTTATATAATTTCCCTTTACTTTTTATACATATAATTAAAAAATATTTTTTAATAAAAAAGTACAGTATTACCGTATAATAATAATTTGAGCCATTTGACTGTTCTTATTGTCATACAACTACCTGTGAAAGATTATTTATTTGTACAGTTTTATTTTTAATTTTTTTTTTTAATTTGGATGTTTTTATTATGTCTTTATTAAATAATACAAATACATTTCAATAGTGAATAAGTCTTACCTGTGCAATGTACATTTTTCTTAATATAGTCATAATGTTGTGAAGTGACAATGGCTATTAAAGGAAAACAATGAAATTCGTAAAGGGAACTTTAGATGAAAAATTCACTTTCAGATGCTTAAACAGAAATATGGCTAATTAGTTTGTGTACAAAAACTCCCTATGATGATTTACAAAGAACCTCTGGATGCATTAAGCCAACTACTAATATTTAATTCCCTCCTTAAATACACCAGAAGAGACGTACTCAAATTCTACTCACTGTTTTATCGCAGTGTTGCAGGGTGATCAAATTTAAACAGAATGCGGATTCTGATGCCTCACCAAGTTAAAACATTACCAAACAAAGAGGGTTAAGAATTATTTCAATTTGGTTAGTCATTATATTCAGTATCCTCACAACATTCCTGGAAAAGAATGAAGGAATGGAAATGTGCAATTCCCTTGACAAATTCTATGATGGGCCCCTTAATTGAAAAGACGGTTCTGGAGAACTTTGTGCTTCCAAGTTATAATTTGGCTTGAGTCCTAATGTCCTTGTAAATGAAGATACAGGAAAACAACATTTCTGAAGAACTTCAATGACCTGTGCTACATTGGGACGTGAACCCTGCTGAACCCTGCATTTTAGCTACTGCATGAATGCATTATAATACTAATAATCCAATGCCTCAGTGGAAACTCTCAAATTCAGTTAAAACAAATTATAAAGAATCAGTCTACATCCTTTTGCAGGTAGAAGCAGAACGGAGCAACATACTATAGACACCTTCTGTTTGCTGATACTGCAGTCATCATGACATTAATCATACTCATGGAGAGTGAGCAATGAAAGAGGAAGTTTCAAAGCTACATTTCTGCCCAAAACACACACAATAGAACAGCTCTAGTCTAGAGAAAACTACAGACAACCAGCAGTTAATAGCTAAAAGGAACTGTCAAAGACAACCCTTTGCACTGAAACCAATTACACTAACTGAGTCTTAACTTTTTTTACCTACAGTTTAACGGAGCAGTGCTTCCCAAAAAAAACACAGAATCTTGTTCTTCTTATGAACATAGGAAAAGTTGGAGAAGAATGGAGCTGTTGGCCATTGAGAACATACTGTGTAAGTCGATAGCTATGAGTTTCACTTTGTCATATCCTTCATGTGTTGAACATTTGTTTTGGGGCTAAACAGGTGACTTCATGCAAATCAGTAATCTGGTTTTGCAAAAATTTGATTGAAACACTGGTTGAAAACCAATGGGTGTCAAATTGAGTTCATGGACAATTGCACATTACTTCAAAACCTACTTCGACATACATAGACCTGTAAGGTTGGAGTTTGTCTCCCCTGCACTAGACTATCCCTCCAATAATAGTACTGCAGTGGAGAACATGTTTGCGACTGGTCATTTGGAAGTTGGTCTAGTAAGCTCAGTTGTGGAAGATTGAAAAAATGCATTCGATAGCCTGCTGTATCAATACCTTGTGTGTAAGCATGTGCTGCTTCAGGTGGTGGATCTGCACAAACTCCATCCCACACTCTGAGCAGACGTAGGGACGCACATTCTGGTGCTTCATCAGATGGTTCTGGAGCTGGCTTCGGTAGGCAAAGGACTTCAGACATTCAGTACACTGATATGTTGTTGGTCCTTGATGGCTGATCTGGTGGCGTTTGAGGTGGGTGTGAGTTGGGAACTCCATGCCACACTGCGTACAGACATGACAGTGGCCGTTCTCATGCTTAGTCTCATGAGTTCGCAGTTCACTGGGGTAAGCGAAGCCGCGACCACAGAAACGGCAACTGTAAGGCTTAACTTCACTATGCTGCAACATGTGCCGTTTAAGGTGACTAGTCTGGGTAAAGGCTTTCTTGCATACCGTGCACTTGTGTGGCCGTGTGCCCTGGTGAGTAAGCAAATGTGTCTGAAGATGGCTGGGCTGCTTGAAGAGTTTTCCACAGTGCATACATTCGTGAGGCTTGATACCGTTGTGACCAAGTATGTGAGTAACCAGGTTGTACTTTGAAGTGTACGACTTCTCACACATGCGACACTTCCAACGTTTCAATCCTTCACCTACATCCACACAATATGATTCGTCAATTTGCACATTGATGTCTAGCCGGTCGATCTGCATCCGTCTTCCCAAGGAGTTCTCACCCTCAGACCACATCATGGACTGTCCACCCTCCTCGTACTCTGGCAGTCCCATCTCGGCGCCCTCATATGTAGCAATGTTGGTCTCATAATAGCGCTTCACTCCTGGACTCGTAGCCTCTTCTGTGGTTTTCAAGTTCAGTGCTCTCTCTTCCTCCTCCTCTTCTTCATCCTCCTCTTTTGCTTTGTCCTCTTCTTTGCCCTGTCCTCCCTGAGAGAGCTGCACCATTGCATTTCCAGAATTGCACGTGTAGGTTTGAGGTACTTTACAAGGTGACTCAACCTGATGGCTTGATGGTTCCCTTGAGGACTCAGGGTAGCCTTTGTTAAACTGCTCCTCCTTCATTGGAACTCGTTGGGGTGTCAGGTCCAATACTTCTGGCTCATTTTCAGTTGGTTGGTGATTTGAGAGAAAACATGGGCTGGAAAAATCAGGTTTCTCTCCTTTCACATGACTCAGTGTGTCTTGAGATCTTTCTGAAGACTCCTCCGGTTGTTCTTCGCTCAAGGGTCTCTTGGTCCTCCCACGGGGACCTGGACGCCTGCGATCTACTCCTGAGATTCCCTCTGGTTGTTGTTTTTCCTCATGCGACTCTTCTAGGTAATCTCCATTGTCTCCAATTAGTTGATCTGAATATTCATAGTCTATGGGTTCCGCAGGGGGAGCGGCACCTTCACGTTCCTCTCCTGTGTAGAAACCATTTGGGGCAATTGTCGCTCCAAAGATTTCATTCTGAGATATGAGTCCCAGCACAGCAGCTTGAGCCAGAGACAGCACTACCACTGGGTCAGTCTGGGTGCTGACATCCATTGCATGTTCCATCACTTTGGAGTAGCAGCGAACCAGAGGAACTTCCTGCTCTTCCTGCAAACACACACAGAGAGAGAGAGCTCTTAACAGCAATGTTTCATTAAATAAAGATCAGTGAATCTGCCAATGAAGTACGATATAGTCGTAGCAATGAGACTGTCTGAGGCTGTCATGGCAACAGTGTCACCACAATAGCAAAGAAGTCTCTGCAATGGCATCACATCAACTTCAGTGTCAGAAAAACCAAGTACAGTGATCGGGAGATAATGAACTCTATAAATCAAGTTTGACAATTGGATTAGCACCGCAAACCGTACACTAACAGCATCTAGATGAGGTATATTCCAATGACAGCTTGTGTCTGTCAAAAGCGGCTGCTTTTAAGATGGAATGTTTAAGACAGCGCCATGCTTCCTTCCTTCGGTCTTTAAAAGACCATGAAACAAAAAGAGGGAAGTCCACTTCTGTGCACTCTCCACAGCATTTCCTGCAAGATCAGGATCTTTCACTCCTGAAAAACGGCTGGATATTACAAAAAATGTTTTCATATTAGCATGCTTCCTGTGAGTCATACGTGAAAGAAGAATATGAACTAATTGATTTAGGGGATCCCGAGTGTACTCTCAGCGCAGGTCTAGTTATCACACTTCTGTCTGATAGTAACCGATTACTTAAGCCTTTGCTGGATCAGGAAATAAACGATTGTAGCTGCAAATGACAACCATGTCATCAATACAGTGCCTGTGATATGTGAAGAAGAAATCTTCAAAATATAGATTTATCTCAAGCAAAAAATAACCAAACAAAGGCGGATAAAGGATAGAAGATGTGAGACAGAGGAAGAGAAAGAGAGAAAAAGACAGAGGAAAGAAAAAGAGAAGTCAGAGAGAAAGAACAAGAAATGAGAAAGGGAACCTGGATGCCCTGATAACTATGCCATGTATAATTACTGCTTTTAAAGCAGTCAGACGAGAGAGATAATTGAGGAAACAAGTGAAAGAAGGAAGAGAGAGGGGGGATGAGAGATGAACTGAGTGAGGGAGGGGAGTGAGGAAAGAAAGATAAAAAGAGATAAAGAAAGAGTGAGAGGAAAAGAAGAGGGGGAGGGCAGGGGATGAGAGACGAGAAACTGAGTGAGTGAGAGAGAGAACAACAGATATAGAGAGAGAAGGAGGGGTTGTGGGGAGTGAAAGACTGAAACTAAAAGAGAAAGAGAGAATGGAAGAGAGTGTGAAATGAGAAAGAATTGGAAAGAGAAAGACTGTTAAGACAGAAAGATAAATGAAAGAGACAGTCAGGCAAGATAGGAGTGACTATGAGGATAGGTGAATTTGATTTGAAAAGCCAGTGTAATGATGAAAAATAATGGAAGTCTAAGTCTGAGAGAGAGAATGATACTGCAGTATGAGAAGAAAATATGAAAAGAGAGAATGTTTAGCGGCAAAAGAGAAAAAAGTTACTTTACCAGTGGAGAATTCATAACTTTCACTAATCATGTAACAGTTGTCACCATATCAACACAAAGCAAATAAGACACCAGTTAAATTTAGGAAAAGCACTCACCACATTGTTCCTGGTGTGATGTTTGAGATGTTTCAGGGATCTCATCCTTCAAGACAAGTGAGAGGAGCAAAAACACAAGATCTTATTTATAGCTGTGAGAGGGAGAGGAGGCGGAGCTAAGCTCACCCTCCTCCTACCATTGCTGTTATCAGAACTAACTGTGCCTGCCTCTGTCTCTCTCTCTTTCTCTCTCTCTTGCTCTCTTTTTCTCACATATACACAAACCTATTTCTTCTATTATCTTTATTTTACCTCTCTTCTGCATCCATTTCTTTCTTTCTCTCAACCACACGAGTTATCTTTCTTTCTCACACAGACTTTCTGTAAAGCATGACCCTTTAACAAATTCTCTCGTACTAACAAAAGCTCACTTCCCAGCACATGTAGAAACCGGTATGTACACATGGTGAGGGAGAGAGAGAGAGAGTCTGGCACTCTGGAGGTGTGTCTGTGTCCGTGTCAATGAGTGAGATTTGCTGGGAATGTTTTCCGGAAGGAGTTCCACAGGTCTGTTTATTTGCAAATCTAAAATAATTAAGCACAAAGAAGCCTGCTGGATGTCAGAGAAAGAAAAAAGGAGTGACAAAAGAAAGAAAAGCAGTTTGGAAAGAGAAGGAGGGAGGGAGCGAGAGAGACAGACATGGGGGAGAGAGAGAATAGGAGGAAGAGGGAGGGGGACTGAGACAGAGAGGTAGAGGGATAGAAAAGGGAAAGGAAGGGGGCTGAATGGAAGAGAAATAGAAAGAAGGAGAAGGAGATAGAGAGTTGGGGGAGGGTGAGAAGAAGAGAATGCAGCAAAAAAGGATGGAAGAGAGGAACTGGGGGAGGGAGAGCAAAGCATAAGAAAAGATGAGGTCAAAGGAAAGAGAGAGAAGGAGAAGAGTGCTCAAAAGGAGGGGGAGAGATAGAGACTTCTGCAGGCTGAGAGAGATAGTGTAGAGAAAAGAGGAACAGGGGGACGGTGTGAAAATAAAAAAGAGGAGTCCATTGAAAAAGAGTGAAGAAGAGAGGGGGTGGGGTGGTAAAAGAGTAAAACTGCAAAGGAAAGAAATTAACTATTAAAGTTCTGGTTTCCTCTGGCTAGGGCCTGTGATTCGCTGCCTTGGTGCGCCGTTGCTGGGTGTGTTTTGAGGTGTTTCTGCTCTTCTTCCTTGCTAGTGAGGTACAGTATGGATTGTTTAACACCCCCTGTGAGCCAGCCCGCAAAAGAGCCTCATTATGGGGTGGAACACACCTGAGAAAAGGACTGTACACTGAAGAGTGGAGGACATTTTTCAAAGGTGAACAGAAAAGGGCATTCTATGATAGAGTCAAGAGAGAAAGCGAAGCATTGTAGAGCGTCACAGTATGTGCATCCAAGTGAAATCAAGAAATGTGCATTTAAAAGAGAGAGAGAGAGAGAGAGAGAGAGAGAGAAAGGACAGAGAGAGAGAGATAGGGAGTGAAGGGAAACAGAGAAAGATAAAGAAAAATCGAGGGAGGGTGTGAGTAAGGGGGAGAGATTGCAGGAAGTTGATAGAAGAGAAAAAATAGAAAGAGTCTAAGAAAAGAAACGAAGAGATAAAACGCACAAGACAAAGAATCCTCATGGAAGAAGAAATGGCCAGGGACATGTACATAAAACAACAGAGCGTCTTGCCTGTGGGGAAAACAGAGAACGAGAGACGGCAAAAGTTCAGGCAGAGAAAGAATACACTGGCTGGAATACCCATCCAGACCCATGGGTTTTTTTTTTTGCCTTGTTCCTTTTCTTGTTTCAAGAAGAAGGAAAGTCTGGAACCTATATATCCTAACCTCATCAGATTTGTGTGAACAGGGTCTTACAACTAACTCTCTCTCTACAGTGGCCAGAATAGATGATGAGCAATGAACACATAGTTTCTGCTCAGAAACCATTGGAAGGTATTAACCACCAGATGAACGCGCGCATATCAGATGCCACTTTCACTTTCACTTACATTTCCTCTTTTCCTGAAGAGGAGCTTAAGGGAACTTTTGTCTGGATTGTTTTCTGTGTCATTTTGTGATACTAGAGAAATTGCTTTGAATAGTTGGTCGCTTATATTTGTTGTTTGAACATGTGCTGGTTCTCTAATTTGACCTGAACAGAGACCTGATGGGAAACGTGAAACCTTCCACTGATGCATGCTGATACCTCCATTATGACCTGTAAAGGTTAAAGGCCTCTACATTGAAATATTGATGCAATGACGCTCCCTGTCTGAAATTGGCGTTTACGGTGCAACAGATGCGCCACACAGGGAAACAGGAAAGAAGAAGACGATGACAGAGAAGAAATCAAAAAACATAGAAAAAAATCAAGGATGTCGGGTAGTTTATAATGTTGATGGATGATCACAGGGAGCTGTTTGACAAAAATGTGGAGAAAAGAGAAGATTTGTGTCACACTATTTCTTTCCTGTTTCCTGTACAAAGCCGCTATGGAAATGTGGGATGAGCGCCACCAAGCAGCTCTTTTACATCCTACTCATGTCATTAAACGAGCCAGCTTTTATTTTGTTTCTCCTTGTGAAAAATGTATCCGATTTCAATCCAGAACTCTTTTTTTGTTGGCATGACTCATTCGGTCAGATGAGTGAGCTCCCATTGAAGATTATGGTTTTCGATCGAGGCGCGGTGCCGCACGAAACTTTAGATTGAAATTCTTCAGTGTAGAGGATCTTAGATCTCTGAGAACAGCATCTGTTATTGGAAGTGATAGAATCAAAGGCGTCCAAGCATGTAATACACTTTACAGGACCTTCAAGAGAGCCTTTTAACAGTTTTAATTATTTAACCCTAATTAGGGTAACATTAAAGGCAACATGTTCCAAGATCAAAATGGCTCACAAAAAAATGAATTATGGTTTGAAACTCTTTTAAACTGTCTTCTTCTTTTCCTTTCGGCTGTTCCCAGTTTAGGGGTCGCCACAGCGAATCATCCTTTTCCACCTAACTCTGTCCTCAGTATCCTCTACTCTTGCACCAACTACCTTCATGTCCTCTTTCAGCACATCCATATATCTTGTCTTTGGTCTTCCTCTTGACCTCTTGCCTGGCATCTCCATCTCTAACATCCTTCTACCAATATAACCACTATCCCTCCTCTGCACATGTCCAAACCATCTCAACCTGGCCTCTCTGACTTTGTCTCCAAAACAACCAACCTGAGCTGTCCCTCTGATGTGCTCATTCCTAATCTTGTCCATCCTCGTCACTCCTAAACTGAACCTCAACATCCTCATCTCTGCTACTTTCATCTCTGCCTCTTGTCTCTTCTTTACTGCCACAGTCTCCAACCCATACATCATAGCTGGTCTCACTACTGTTCTGTACACCTTTCCCTTGATTCTTGCTGACACTCTTCTGTCACACAACACCCCTGACACTTTTCTCCATCCATTCCAACCTGCCTGCACTCGTCTTTTCATCTCTTTTCCACACTCTCCGTCACACTGGACTGTTGACCCCAAATACCTAAACTCCTGCACCTTCTTGACCTCAGCCCCCTGTAACCTCACTGTTCTATTTCCCTCCTCTCGTTCAAACACATGTATTCTGTCTTGCTGCGACTGACTTTCATTCCTCTTCTTTCTAGAGCTGACCTCCAACTTTCCAGGTTTTCCTCCACCTGCTCTCTGCTCTCACTACAAATCACAATGTCATCTGCAAACATCATTGTCCATGGAGATTCCTGCCTGACCTCATCTGTCAACCTGTCCATCACCATAGCAAATAAGAAGGGACTCAAAGCTGATCCTTGATGTAGCCCCACCTCCACTTTGAACTCATTTGTCTGACCTACAGCACATCTCACTGCTGTCTTACTTCTCTCATACATATCCTGAACTATTCTGATGTACTTCTCTGCCACTCCTGACCTCCTCATACAGGACCATAGCTCCTCTCTCGGCACCCTGTCATACGCTTTTTCTAAATCCACAAAGACGCAGTGCAGCTCCTTCTGACCATCTCTGTACTTCTCCATTAACAATCTGAGCAAAAATTGCATAAGTAGTGCTCTTCCTGGGCATGAAGCC
>SRMA01025093.1:54688-258895 GCA_007224835.1 Danionella cerebrum
GTGTCTAACCTGGCATACAACTCATCATATGCTTTCTGTTTGGCCTTTGCCACCTCCCTCTTCACTCTGCGCTGCGATTCCTTGTAGTCCTGTCTACTTTCTTCAGTCCTTTCAATGTCCCACTTCTTTTTAGCTAGCCTCTTCCTCTGGATGATGTCCTGTACTTCCTCATTCCACCACCATGTTTCTTTATCTTCTTTCCTCCTTCCAGCTGACACACCTAGCACCGTTTTCCCTGTCTCCCTGATCAACTCTGATGTAGTTTCCCAGTCATCTGGAAGCTCTTCCTGACCACCCAAAGCCTGTCTCAGCTTCTGTCTGAATTCCTCACAATCTTCTTCCTTTTTCAACTTCCACCACTTGGTCTTCTTTTCAATCTTTCCTCTTCTCTTCTTCCTGACCACCAGAAACATCCTACACATCACCATCCGATGCTGTCTGGCTACACTCTCTCCTACCACTACATTACAGTCTCTCATCTCTCTTTTGAACTGTGTATGACGTAATTAAAACTAAATGTTTTATTCAAGGTTTGGAATTTATCATATAAACTTTCATAATTCTGTCAAAAAGAAAGTACGTTTGAGTTAGGATCTCAAAACGGGAATAAATTATATAATTTTTTTTTTACTTTGTCAAACTACTTGTATCTGTATTTTTTTGAATACATTTCTACAAAGGCAAGGCAATACCTATATATGCATTTCAAATACATTGTTAATTCGAAGAGCATTGCAGACAGTTGAAAGAATTTTATAGTAGAATGTTTAAAAAGTAGAACATTGTAAATTTAAAAGAATAGCTTTGTTTGGAATTTGTTTCAGATCGTAATCTGTCAAAATAGGCTCTAAAGTGGGTTCTTAAGGAGCATCAGAGCAAATCTCGTCTGGCCTCAGCTTCTCTGTCTAAACCTCTAACACACTCCAGCACAGCCACTTTTTAACCAAACAAACTCAATGGACTTAACATTTGACCCCCAGCCAGCAGTTAGTTCCTTTCTAATTTAAGTACTTAGCCAATGTCTGCCAGGCAGCAAGGAGAAGAGACACCATCCATCTAAAGACAATATATGGATTTTTCAGCCATTTATTTATTTTTTTGGATATCCATACGCTTTGATATTTAAAAATGGTTGTGCTGATGAATACAATCATACTAAAACCAGTTTGAAACAATCAATGACGTCAATCGATTTTACTGACTGAGCTTTCACCATTCTTTGATTTAGAAATATTGATTTGTCAAGAGAGCCCTGCGATGGACTGGCAACCTGTCCAGGGTGTGCCCAATATGCTCTGGAGATAGGCACCACCAGAAGAAAATGGATGAATTAATAGATGGATTTTTCAAGAGGGAATACATTTCTTGTCATTCCATTATTGAGGGTTTCTAAATAGACCAATTGCTTTTCTTTCACTGGTTGTTAACCACTTGATTCGATTTTCTCCTGAGCACAAAAAAGATATTTTGGAAACTAGTAGCATCGACCTCCACAGTACTTTTTCCTTCCTTCATTGAGTTTGAGATGTTTAAAGGAATATAGATGAATTATAGCAAAATAATAAGAGCATTTGGAATGAGTTTGATGATAACAAACACTTTTTCAGTTTTGGTGATTGGAAGGTTTTGGAAGATAATCTGATGAAGGTTTTATAGTCATGAAGCATCTCCCACATAATGGGTTCAATCTCTGTACTCTATAATCAAGCCGTTTCCACAACAGCGCAATAGAGTTCCGATCCAGACATTTTCTACTCCAATGCAGCCAGAACCTTAACTGAGCCCCCCTGTTCAAACATTTTGAAAGTTCGTTGGATCAGATGTAAGATGAAACTGACAAGAAATGTCAAAATGATTATGAACTTTTGATAGAGTAGTTTGAAAGTGCAGAGAGTGTTTGGTGAATTGTACTCTTTTGTGTATGTTTGTTTTTATGAAACATGAAATAAAAGAATTCTTAATTTTGTTTATTATTTTTGACAGTTTGAGGAACAGTTTGAGAGGCTATGGTTCGGACCACTACACCAAAGTGCTGCCTTACATGCCATGGTGTAATACATTTAACAGAATGGTTTTTTTTTTTTATTTATTTCAGTTTTCATGATGAAATAAACATAAGCATGTCACACAAATCCTATCAATTTCAAATATATTTTTTGCCCTTGAAAGAAGAAATTCACAGCAATTTTCAAAGACATTGACGTGCAATTTATGTCTTTTCAAACCCAATTCTCCTAATCTTGTTGGGCTATGCCACACGTTGACCACCTCCTCTCAATACTTTCTGCATTCACATTAAAATCCCAGTATAAGCACATATAGATGCAAAGAACAGAAGCCCCCAGTTTCCAAAATAAAAGACCCCCCCCCACTATTCAGCATGGGAGCTACAGATAAAATACAGGACAGAACATTGGGCAAGAAATGTCTCTGCTGAGAGAACTGAAAGGAAAAAGTGTGAATAGAAAGGAAAAAGACAGTTGAGGGAGGAGAGCATTCAACACAGGATATAAAAGGAAGGGCGATAGAGAGAGAGAGAGAGAGAGAGAGAGAGAGAGAGAATAACAAATAAGAAAGAAAGAGGAGGGAGGGGAGCGAATAAGGGAAAGAAACAGAAAGAGTAAAGGGAGTGAAAGAATGAGAAAAAGACAGGAGAAAGGGGGAGGGGAGGGAGATGGATAAAAAAAGAGACACGCAAGGCATTGAAAAACCACAGAATGAAAAGCAACGTCTAGCTCGAGCTCTATGAAGATAGACAAATATGAATTTAAATAGGAGGCTGTATTGAATGCATCTGAATGAGTCCACACCCTGCACAAGCATGCCACAAGTTGATTGTGTTGGGGCCAAGCACCACACCTCGTCATCTACGAGTCTCTCTGCTGAGTTTGCGAGGGCAAATCTTCGACTTTAAGAGGGGTTGCCTCCTGTGCCATTAAAGCTCATAATCGTGCTAATGGCAGTCAAATGGACCAACAGCACAAGTCTGTCAACCTGCTTTACCATTCAGCCACAGTTTAGCCTTCACACATATGAGGCCTGTAAATGCTAAGTAATCCAATGGCAGGCTGCAGGCAGAGTCTCATTTGCAGAATCTCAAACAGCATTGCAGAAGCAGACGTCCTTCTGCAAAGCGCTCGTGCTCTTTTGTATTTCTCCCTCACCTCACAGTAACAAATTTCAACCTGAATTACTTTTTCTTTCTCCCAAGTTTCATTCTTTTAAATCAAAACCCCTTTGTCTCTCTCTTCTTTTGTACCTTCCTCTTGTTTCCATGGTTACCCTTCTCTCTGCGCTGTACACTATCTATCTCTCCCTCCGTTTCTCCCTCTCTGTCTCTCTCACTCTGTTCTTATCTTTCTCATTTTGCTTTCATCTCTGCCTCCCTTCCTCCTGCTTTATCCCACACCCTCCTCACTCCGGCTTTTATCTCTTTTCACTTTCATCTGTCTTTCACCTTTCTCTCCCCTTCAAGCCTGCCATTCCATCATGGTGTTTTTTTCATTTCTTACTTACGGAGAGCGAGAGAGCAAAAGAGTCTGAAAAAGTTTCATCTGTTGCCCTATCGTTTCTGCATTTTTAATCGCTTTCCATTCACTCTGTGCCTTTGCTATTTTTCCACAGGCACAATCTCTCATTTACATTGGTGGTAGACAGTGGTCAGTTCTTCAGAGCCCTTCCTTGGGCTGCTCCTCAATTTTTCAAGCTTTTGGAAGATGATAATTATATGATTAATCAAATCCAGTACTATTCCCCCATTTTCATCTACTATATAGAGGCTACAGTAAAAAACAAACATTGGTTTGCATCAAACAGTTCTGAATATAAAACTGCATCTCATACAATTGCTGCCATAGAGTTAATATTTAGTTCCATTGGTTATTACAGGTCAACTTATTTATGCAGCAGAAAAAATTGATCAATTAAAAAACTGGTGTCATGGTGGAGCTGGAGTGAAAGAGAAAGAAAATATATTTACAATATATATACACAGGTTTCCAGAAATATGATGTCCATTAAAGGTAATGGGTACTCATTGACTTTTTCAAGCCATTCATAGGGAGGAGCCAGAAATCCAAGAGCCCATGAAGAACAATAAGATGATGACCGGAGTTGAGGTGAATACCAAGAGTACAACAGATGTGGTAATGAAGAGATGGTAGAACTTAAAAGAGACATAGGAGATACGTGGACTAGATGCTTTCATGGAAGTCAGTTGAGTGAACTGTAGGTCTAACAAATGTTGCGGTGCATGTATAAACAGATGAAGCTGTTCTAATTTAATGACCTATTCATTAGGTTGATTATGGGCATGATTTCTTATTTATTAGGGACCTGTCTCATCTACGCTGGTCTCACTTTCTAAACAAATGATCACATAATGGATATGTGTATTAAATTGTGTTTAACAATTAAATAAGTTTGACAAAACGATAAAAATGCTACAAAACTTACAAAGTAAAACAGAAATGGAGCTCTAAGTAAAAATCATATGAAAATGGAGTTTACTGCAGTAAGAATAATGGCACACTACATTAGATACCATATGAAACATATTTACATACTTACAGAAACATTTTATCTGCAATTCCACAGGAACACATAAAAAGAAAGAACAGAACAATATTTTTTACCAATATTTTGACCCATATTTTTATACTTTATTAATTTTCAGAATATTCAGAAAAATCTGAATGACTTTAAAAAATACAAAAAAAATATATAGATTTCATTTAAGTTAATGGGTCATTTAGAATCAACACTTTAATTTTAATCTCATTTTTGTTAATTAAAATGGAAATAAAATTTAATATCCCACAAAGAGTTTAAAAAGTGAGAATAGTTGATTCATTTACATGGATTTAAATAATCTATGTTTAAATTATAACACATGTAGCATTGCCATCATTACGAAATAAGCAAACCACTCCCTCATACCTGGACGAGGAGATGAAAACCAGGTATTGACACAACTTCCTGTGTGTTTGAGAAAGAAGCAGAGTTGTACTTTGTGGCGGCTTTTTACCCAGAGTAACAAGCAACCTCATGACTGTGGTAACTGGTTATCTGCTCCCCAGGGGATGATGGGTTACATTAGTAACCTTAACATTGTCTTTCAGTTGGATTTCAAATCTTTTGATTAGCTCTTTAGCAGCTAATGTGCAGTTCCACCTTATTTGGTTAAATGTCAAATATTATTTGAACTTTGAATGTATTTAATGTTGTGCTTTTAATCTGTTGCCACTCTATTATTGGGCACACATACACTATTAGTTTGCTACAGAGATAATACTACAATTTAAAATAAATTAATAAATAAATAATGGTAAATTATTTTAAAAATACTTTTGCCATATTTCTACCATGACAAAAACCACCACACCTCTACGATGAGTGTGAAAATAAGTTTATTAAGAAATTGATTGTAAAATTACAATAAACTTTAAATTTCACAACACCGGATTTTGAGAGTTACACATAGACATGTCACATGTTATAAAGAGAAAAACAGTAAAGTTCCATAGTTATTGTATTATTAACACAAGTGTTAATTGTTTAGTAATTTTAGTTAAATATGTGTTGAATGCTCCTGAATGAATACATGTTAAAGTTAAAGATGTACGAAGTCTGGCCAGAAGAGGTTTTCATGGATGAGCTGCTACCAAAAGACACATCTCTGACATGAGAACAAGGCCAAGTGACTCAATTATGTGCAGTAGGACAATGACCCGAAACATCTGGCCAGTCATTATGAACTCTTAGGGCGTAAAGAAGAACAAGAAATAATGGAACTGATGGCATGAGCCCCACAGAGCCCTGGGATCAACATCATTGAGTGAGTCTGGGATTGCAGATGGATGTGAGAGAGCCTTCATCTCTCTATGATCTATGGTTTGTTCTCCAAGATGTTTGAAACAACCTTCATACAACCTAGTTTCCTTCAAAAACTGTGAGAACCAAATGTCCATTTTTGAAAGGATTCTAGCATATTCTATATATGTGTTTTCCACATTGTGGAGGTTTCACTTTAATAAGGCCATAGAGGAATTCTGCAGGACATCAGAATTATTATCTGTCACCCCAATGCAGTGATGAAGGTCCCAGTGAGGGCACCTCGTCCTCATGTAGAGCTGCAGATGTCGCATATCAATCCATCACTGCACTGACAATGAAGAAAAACAGCCAGCCATGTACTCCACATTGTAAGTCACGTAATTACATTACAAATAATTATTCAAAATCCGGATGAACGTGTCTGAATGCACAAATTGAAACCTTTGATGAAGCCCACAGCAATGCTTTATGCAAATAGGTATTTAAAATAAAGTCTGGTTAAGACTGACTCCAGTAAGAGGAAGTGTTGTGCTTGAGATGTGACTGAAACTAACCTCCCTCCCATGCTCCTTCCCTTTCCACTTTCCCTTCAAGAACCACAACTATTCAGAAAAGAGAATAAAGAAAACCTGAATAGAGGAAGAGAAGAAATCGAGGTCCCAAAGAGCTAAAGAAAAGCGAGGAGAAAAAAAAAACAATGAAAAGAGAAACAGGAATGAAAAGCAGCCAGAGAGAAAGAAAGAGAAGAAAGAGGGAGAGGGAGGGGAGACAGAAAAAGAAGCAGAGCAAAGGCTCGTGTAGAACGATTGAGGTAGTGCTTTTTTTCTGCAGAGATAGATTTAATAGCACAATATTCAAAGTATAAGAAAGCTTTAGGTCCTTCATGGTGATGGAGGTAGGAATTAAGCCATTGACCTGCATTTAGCTGTGGAGTCCATCGAAAGCTGTCACATGATTTCATCATTTTCCTGCAGTTAAAGCAGTCTTCAGCATCAACGAAGATTCTACAACCAAATTGTCTTATTATAATTACAATAAAAAACATGTTAATGATCAAAATAAAGCCTGATCTTGGTTCAGTCCAGTTATTGCAATGTTTTGGCTGGTTCTTAAGTGGATGGACATTGTAGTGCATTGCCTGTCCCTCTTCTACTAATGATGGCTTTCAAACAAAATATACATACAATACCATGTACACTCACTGGCCACTTTATTAGGTATACCTATTCCAGCTGCTCAAATCAGCCAATCACATGGCAGCAAATTAATGCATTTTAGCATGTAGACATGGTCAAGACAATCTTCTGCAGGGAAGAAAGGGGGTTGTTGGTGCCATTGGAATGTGGCGGAATCTGAGATTTGCATCATGAATGTGATGCTGACATTGTGAATTAAGGCAGTTCAGAAAGCTAATGTGGGCCTAGTATATAATACTCTTTTTATGTGAGTATTATCATTTTGGTCATTACAGACTATAACATTAAGAATTGCTTTATTAAGACTTCACAGCGGATATTTCAAAGCCATTGTGAAGAAACGTAGCATATAATATCACCCAGTCTCTTTACTTCTAGCGGAAGATATGATATATATCATGATAAACAATTTGAAACTCTGTGCCGAAGATGCAATCTGTAATTGAAAACAATGACCTTCCATCTGCACTCCAGCTATGTCACTACCAAAAATAATAGATTCTCTGAGATAGAGAATGAAGGTTTCTGCACACAAATTCTTGTTTGAGGTAAGGCTGTTATTCCCAACACCATACTTCATAACAGGGCCTAATAAATTATGAACCATGGAAGATCATGTTGTGTTTTAATTTAAAGCTGTAGTTTTTCTGAGAATGCTTTTAACAGAACTGCCGGGAAAATATCACACAGCCAGGACAACCCTCTTGAAGAGACTGAACAGAAAAAAAATGGTATACTGAAGCTTTCACCACCATGAGGTTTCAGTTTCTAATGACTTTTTTTCAAAATCTCAATTCTCACATGGAACACAATCATTATTCAGACATATTGGCACAAGATATCAGTCCAGTAAGATAAGCTAACAGAACAAGAAGAACACTAAGATGAAGAGGACTTAGATTATTTAAAATATTTAAATTATTCCATTATTTTCATTTTATTTTCTCAAAATACATCAATAGAAAAATGCACTTCTCAGACAGTATACAGCACTAAAATGATCCAAAGACTGTGAAAAACTGAGAACTTTATTCTAGAAACATTAGCATCTGTCTGTCATTGAATCCTGCAAAATATTTTTTAACCTTTTCCAAAGACAAAATATACCTTTTATGTTTAGGATAAAATTGTGTTATTAACACACAAATCTAATGTTCCAATTGTAGCATTTAATCTTATTTTCATGTCTGTAATTTTCTAGATGCATCAGCTACGATTTAGGTACACACTTTTTCAAACACACTTATAAACATGATTATTCTTTTACCTGAGGTTGAGATTTACCTGTTTCTTAATTTTAAAGCTCTAAATCGGCATTAACAAATTATTTTTCAACCTAACTTTTGGCTTTTCTCAAAAAGAGAATTTTATATGCTAATATTGTTCAACCACCGCCAATCAGGACAATACGTTTGGAGCTGCAGTGACACTTGTATCCACAAGGTAGTGTTTTACTCTTCTTTGGGGTTTGCGGTGCTAAAATTTCGGTGAGTTTAAATTTCAGCGTAAATTTTGTGCAAATAAGTGGTTCATAAATAGCTTAACAGTACTGGAGCAAAACTTGAGTTTTTTATAATCATGCTCAGTTTCATTAAGTATTAAATAAAACTGTATAATATTTTGTAATAAAACTACAAATAAAACAGATATAGTTTTATCTATATTTAACTGTGTTGAGCTCTATTGATACATTATATAAATAAATCCAAATATTTCTGAATTGTGATCGTTGTGTATTTGAAAGAGACTGCACTGTTATTTATTCTGTTGGAGTTAAACATATGCAAATGTATATAAAGAGTATTCAGAGTACAGATTCAGAGTACAGATATAGAGTATAGAAAATAGCACAGATGACAAACATCTTATACCCTGCATCTGGTAATCATTGTGATATATCTATTATTTCATGTAGTTTTTTTATATTAATTATAGGATTGCCTTGCTTACAGGTACACATTCAGATTTAAAGATAAATTTTGAAATTATTGCAATTTTGTTGACTGAGTATCTTGAAGATTTAAGAGTAAACAAGAAGAGAAACAATTATTGCTGCTTTTACCGATTTGTCTATTTTCAGGGAGAGTAAAAACACCATTGTTGTACACATCTGATACCACAAGATGTCAGTGTTTACTTGATTTTCTTTACAAAAGTTCTCAAGATCCAAAGACGTTAGGAGGAGGAGGAAGAGAAGAAGATGAATAAATAGAAGAAGAAGAGAATGAGGAGGTGGAGGAGGAGATGGAAATAGTGAGAGAATGAAGGTGAAGAAGGTGAAGAAGCTGAAGAAGACCAGAAGACGAAGAAGGATGAGGAAGAAGAAGAAAAAAAGACAAGAGAACAGAAGAACAGAGAAGAAGGTGAAGAAGAAGGTGAAGAGATGTTGAAGAAGAAGAAGACAAAGATGAAGAAGGAGTCACAATTCCCATTGGTGGTGTGACACTCATTTTAATGCTCAAAAAATTAATTTTTTTGAGTAAATCACCAAAAGTCTTTAATGCCCTTGAAAATGATCCAGTCTGAAAATGCATCCAATGACTTTAGTTGTTCCCAGAATCTCTCTCAAAAATGAATCTATCCATCCCCATCTCACATTCTGGATAATAACTAATAATCATTTAGCATTCCATGGCTGCAAAAGTCTGTGTAGAGTCTCTGGGTTTAGAGTACTGTCATATCCTCCCATCAACTGACTCATTGAGGACACAGTGAACACATTTAATTCATAAAAGCAATTGTGGATATAATCTACAGTTCAAAAAGAGATTGTTTCAGAAAATAGAGAAGAAAACTGATTTAAACTATTCATTTTTTAGCAATACAACAAAGAAATAAAACAAATTAGTTAGTTAAATAAATACATGAAAAAAAGGACATTTGATTTCGGTTTTAGCATCAGATGCTTGCAATGACTCAGTCCTGATGCAGTGCTCTGGGATTGTATAGCAGGAATGTTTCGAAATCTCATCCCATTTTGCTTATGTAACAGAGCCACTGCCCTGTTCACTCAAAACAGACCGAGGTTCACAGAGTGAGTAATAAAGTTGATGCTCTGAAGCTGATTTCTGGCATGTGTGGAATAGTACAGAAAGAGCTTCCAGATGGAGCCCGGCGTCATCAGCCGCCCATATGTTTGTGTCACAATCCAGTGTCTTTCCCAGTGGTGTTTTACTGAAACTCATTATTTGTTGTCAAATTGAAATAACTAAACTCAGTTTGTATTTTTTTTAACCAAAACCTAATAACTTCCTGATTCTATATGTAAGTGGAATAAACACATAGCATCCTATCAATCGACTGAAACAACATCTATAGAGGAAAACTTTCACAGTCATTGATACTAATCTTCATTGCTTGTTCTGGGAAAACCCAAAAAAATTGACTAATCAAATGTTTTAAGAAGGTAATACGATACAAAGATCACCCTAAGCACATGTACATATATATCTAAAAATTCATTATGTATACGAGACTCAACTTATTATAGAAACTTGAGTATGTTTATTGCTTGTCCACTAGAGCTAAAGCTAAAAAAGCTAATGTTGGAATACATGGCATATATGGAGAGACAGAACAGCCATGATTTTCATTCTCATCATGTTAGAAGAGAAGAATGTGGAGAACACGTTTCAGAACATTGTTGTGACATGAGTGAAGCATTATTTCAAATAAATTCTCCTAAATATGGAAAGCCCTTGGTGCAAAAAATATACCTTCATCATACACTCACATTAACATTCAGAACAGAGCTTAAATTTAAGTTAAACTAAAGTCTCATATGTTGGAGAAATGCCCAACGTTCACCAACCATGCTTTTGAAGCGTGGGTATTTCGGAGGGTAAAAATGACCCGCTGAGGATTGGTGTTCTAAAGTGAATGCTTTTGTAATATAACACTTCAAACAGCTCTTCACCATGGCTTGTTATGAGTCTGGTCCATGACATTACACTAATGTACTACCAGTCCTGCTTCCTCTTGCGATGTGGAACAAATCGTTGTGAGTAATCGACGACTACACAAAATTTGAACATAATATAAATATTTAGGGGTGGGGTCATGCAAATCTGTACAAAGTCATGTGCAGCCTAAAATTTCACAAATATAATTTAAGAACGGCTGTATTATTGGACAGTTGGGTACACAGTCTAATGATCACATTAAAGTTCAAACTGGTTGGAGTGCTATTTTCATCTGAGGACCCCTTTACCTTTACATTTCTGCATTTAGCAAATGCTTTTGTCCAACACAAAAACACAACAAGCAATTTGTATAAAAGCGTCAATTAATCAGTGCTTGAAGCTGTTCTAGCAAATTCAAAATAAACTAAGGTCTTTTTCTAAATATGCAAGTGGTCTCGGAAAAAAGTTGTGGAGAGTCTCTGTTTTTCAGTTGTGCTTTTAATCTGTTGCCACTCTATTATTGGGCACACATACACTATTAGTTTGCTACAGAGATAATACTACAATTTATTAAAATAATAAATTAACAAATAAATAATGGTAAATTATTTTAAAAATACTTTTGCCATATTTCTACCATGACAAAAACAACCACACCTGTATGATGAGTGTGAAAATAAGTTTATTAAGATATTGATTGGAAGAGAATTCCACCAGACGGGTGGAATTTAAAGTATTGTTTTTCACGAATGGATCTGATTGCCTCTCTTTTATAAGATTCTTCTTTTTGTTGTGAACTACCAACTCCACAATTAAAGGCGTACTTTAACCTAATGTTGTTCCCTGCCCATCACATGCAGGATTTCACACAGAGTATCTTTCAAATTTCAGTTTTATGTTACATAAAACTCTAATTCTAAAGACATTTATTACCATTTAAAAAATACCAGCTATATAGTACATGTATAGTTTGAACCTACTACTTCAGCAACCAACATTCAACATCTGAGCGATGTCTAAGTATGTCTTGTTAGTTCAGAAGCAGTTAAATTGATGTCTTTGACTAAGTGGACGTTTGCTGGCGACAAACATTTGTCTCTTGCATCTTGTTGATTGTGTTCAGAATTTAGTGAACTGTATTCACTTCTCTTGTCTCAAATAATGTCAGTAACAGTTAGCTTTTTTATTTTTAAATGTTATTAAACATTAGTTTTCAGTATACAGTTTTTTGGGTACTAATAGTATGTAAGTATACTACATTTTGAATATTTACTGAGGCATTTGGGAACCTGTTACATTAAGATTTCTTGCTGCATTTGAATATAATGAAACATGTTTCATTTGACTTCAATCAAAGGAACTTCAATCTCTTCTGTTTAAACATTGATATGCAACATTGACAAGTTTTAACTGAACAGGTTCCTCGCAGCAAAGATTCAAACGTAAGCATAGTTTCTTAACAAAAAGTACAATCTATTCATTATGTTTTACTTTGCAATATATTTTTAGTTCAGGTACACATTTTTTGTTTATGATGAGAATGTTGAGTGTGTTAAACCCTGCTGCATGAATTTCAATGCAGATCAACGTATCATTTGATGCAACAAACAGCTAAAAAGCACAAAACTGATGAAAAATTGTACTTCTAAAGTTCACTAGATCCAAGAAGTAAACCAGATTTGACAGTTGTTAAGTTATATTCGAAATATACGATACGAGATCTTCTTGACAGATCATAAAACAGATGATCCTTTGATCCTTGCTATCTCTGAAGAGCTATAAAGAGCCATTTGTCTTCAGATGCAAGAGCCCTGTTATTTTTTTAGCATGCTACTTCATCTTCTTTAAGTATTCCATATTGTTTGCATTTGGAAGAGGTAATTTCGTTTTAATCAATTTATGAATATTTTGCTGGGAAGTAGGCCAACAGTTTGAAGAAGCTGCTACAGAGGAGATAAGGAAGCATGCACAATATATGAAAATCTCTGGGGAAGGTTGTGGTTTCCTGTGGTGTCAGGTCAAACTCTGTGTCGCCAATCTCCCTCTACTTCATAAATAATTTCTGAATTTTTATAACGTTATCATATGCGTTATCATATATAGTTTTGTTTTTATTTAGTTGGTATTTAGTATATAGTGTTATGTCAAATGTGCGTCCAGCCAAGAGCTACCCAAAGGGCCAGTCCGCCCCCCCTTGATACAACACAACCAGAACCCCGGAGTTGGACTAATCTTCTGTCAAATGGCCATCATAGGGGTGCTCCTCAGTAAGCACATCTTCATTGATTTGTATTTTTTTATTGATATGAATAATGTTGATGAGCCTGTGCTTGTTTCATCTGTGGGGAGGAAGCAAAAGCCATTCATGTAGTGGAAAGACTCCAGTGATCTGTTGCTGCTCACCAAAAAGTGGATTTCTGAACTTTCTCTAAAGCAACTTTCTGTGATTTCGTCGTTGGTTCCTTCTGGAACATTGCACAGAATTGTTGTGTTTCAACTGCACATCAATGAATTAGTAGAATGAAATTGACTTGCCACTTTTACCTGTTATTTATTGGTGTGTTTTTGTTCTTTTATTTTAATTTTTTTTACACACACACACACACACACAGATGCACGCACACACTATTTGTTTTTAAATCAATCTAAAGAATGTATGAGAATTTTTGGGGAAAATTAAAATTGTGATTTTTACACAAAAAGCAAAATAAAATCTAAAATAAAGACTATAAAATGTATGTATGTAATATTATTTATATGTATGTATATTTAAAATCTAAACTTCATGTTTATGTAATTACAGACTAATTTTGACCCCCAACAAATTCAGATTGGAACATAAATAAACACAGTTTTCAAACAAACCCTTTTTCTAAATTTAGCATTATTAGATTTAAAGCATTTTTGAACCAAACTCTTCAAATGGTTTTGCATATTTTTATTAACTATAATAAAACAACACAACATATAGTACTTGTCATTGTCATTTGCATGTTAAAGTTTATTTTTTTCAGCTATTTAAAACAATCAGATGCATTCCTTTCAAACCCATTTAATTATGAAACGACTAAAACGATTAAATAATTAGATTGTATTGATGTTTATGAAATTAATTGCTACACTTTTTTGCATCCTTTGATACTGTTCTTGGCCTTCATTTCCCTTATGACCATGTTCTACAAAGGCAATGGGTTTCTGCAACAGCTCCTGTATGTAATGTTGTGTAAGGCTTGTGAGAGTACTCTGCTTCACTTTGATTAACCTCATACACCCACATGCTTGGCCTAAAAGCCGAGACTGAACATAGGAACCATGTATAATTCAGCTCCTCAACCTTGTTTATGTATGTAAGAACTCTCACAGATCATTGTCTATAATTGGTCAATTTTCTGACAGACCTTTAGCAGGTACAAGTCTCTGCTAAAAAGAACTTTAGCCCACCACCTGAAATAACTTGCAACACAAGAGAATAAAAAAAAAAACCACACAAGCTGCTTGTCTTGAAATGAGATGATTTATGTTTCAAGTTATAATTTTATATGAGTGCACTCTAATTCAAATGAGGGAAACTGAGCCAATGATGTGCTTTTGATGTGGCCTGAGGCTGATAATGTTGTGCTCATTCTGACAGAGGATTTCATGCATCATGAATCAAGGAGAAGACACGGATGCCATTCTGAGGAGGTGCTGGCAAGAGATGTCTAAATAAACAGTGAGTGCTCTGTTTAGCAAGTGCTTCTTTCTCTTGTTTGAATTTGGCTTAAGGCAAAAGTTAACTAACTGAACAGTATGAATCTTTTCGTCTGTTGAAGTTTACATCAGATCAGGGTTCTTGTCCAGACATGGTGAGGTTTCTTCTCCAAGATTTGATGATTCATCCAAGACCTGAAGAAGGGATTTTAATATGGAGGTAGGATTGATCCAATAAAAGATCTTTTTCAGCAACTGAGGGCAAGTTGTTAATTATCACACAATTTTACCTCTACATTTAACAGTAGAATCTACAAGAAGGTGTGAAGCAGAGGTCAATCCAGTCCATCTATCAAGTAATCCAGGTACAATCCTGCTGCAGCAAGGCAAAGACATCATATAAATAAATACTTGTTTCCAACTAGTTGTCCCTCCTGTTCCTTTTATTTCGTTATGTTCCTTATATTCTGTCCTGTTTTCCCGCTGTTAGGCCTTGAAGTTCCTCACCTGTCTTTCCATCTGTTTCCACTTTTCCTTGTTACACTTTCTATATTTAATCATGTCGTTTATACTTCCTTGGTGTGGGATTGCATTTCTTTAGCTGCGCTCCCATCCACCTATTTTTAATGCACATTTTTGTGATTCTGGATGGAAACGACAAAATGCGCAGAAACGGGGCATTGATGGAATAACCATCTGAAATGTTGTTTTGGTCATTTTAAAATTTCTTTGCCCAAGTCTGTCATGGAAGTGGTTGAGGGATAATCAGCTCGATGAACTGTCTTGACTGGCTGAGTTCCCCAAGAGCGGTCTCTCGCCTCCAAAACCAAGATGACCTGACTGTGCATATAGCGTTTCATCTATGTGTTCAAAAAAGTAAGTCATTTTATATGAAACAAGGCCTTCTAACGCAGCAATTCAAATTTTTCCTATTTCTACTTTTGATATTTGGCTCTGGTTTATCAGGAAGTGATGATTTTGTTA
Source organism: Danionella cerebrum (assembly GCA_007224835.1). NCBI lineage: Eukaryota > Metazoa > Chordata > Actinopteri > Cypriniformes > Danionidae > Danionella > Danionella cerebrum. The sequence goes on from SRMA01025093.1 coordinate 70,296, forward strand.
TCGTTAGATGGAAACAGTGTTTTATTTGCAAATATTTTACAGATATTCCAGTTGTGCGGATACATGTAATTTGCATCTTTGGATGGAAACATGTCTATAGTCACTTCTTTGTCAGTAACCTGTTATCAAGTTTGTATTTTGAGACAGTGTTTTGTTTCTAGTTAGCTATACTCTTCATCAAATTACTTTTGTCAGGTTATCCCTACTAAGGGCTTTCTGTTGTTATTTTTATCTGTATATTTCAGATATGAATTCTAACCCTTTTATCCTACACCTCAAGGGCAGTGTCCCTGCCCGTAGTCCAGTTTGTAATCGACTTTTGAAATCGAAAATATATATAGCTGGTTTAAATGGGAAGAGATTACAAAGACTAAAGATGTAATCTTGTTTTAAATACTAATCAACTTTGTAAATACGGATCATTTTAATCTTTCCCCTTTTGGCCTCTTTTCTCTGATTCATTTTCGTTGACAAACTTTGCTACTGGCAGTGATTTTTTTAACACTACAACTGTTATTAGATGAATAATTAGTCATGGATTATCTATATTTAATCTATAGAATCGACTTTGGCAATATTCCATAAAATCCCCAAAGTGACTTTTTGTCTTGTTTTGTTAAAGAGTTTAGTATCATGGGGTTCTGGCAGATAAATCAAAGCTCTGCCAATTAAAGCTTGGCATCTCTGCCTTCTCCCCGCAGCTGTGAGCATGTCCTGTCTGTGTATTAAAGGTCACTCTGCAGTGGGCCAGCTGGCCGGTGTGTCAGCCGCGTCCTGAAAACCTTCTTTGTAGTGTGCTCCGGAGACAGTGAGGCCTTAGAGGCCAGAGCACTACCTGCACCTTTGTGTTAGAGCGGAGGCCTGTCGGTCCACACAGATGGCTGCTGCTTCCTCCGCTCTGCTAAACAGCTCAGTGTTTCGCTGCCCATCTAACTTTCTTCCTTGTATCCATCTCTGCATCTCAATTTCACTATTTGGGTGACTACTAAACAGATGCACAAAGGGGTGTCCATTACTGGTGTCCTTGCTGCATCACATGAAGAGTACATCTATTCACCGGCCAATCGAAACAAAAACAACTAAACCTGGCATTTGGTTCTTCTGCTTTGCCTCACTCTTGCTTTGTCCAGTACTTTGCAAACGTTCTTTGCCATAAACAAAGAGAAACAAAAGGGTTAATTATTATTTTTTAAAAACAACCTCCACCTTGCTTCACTATTGCCTGAGATCTTCGGCTATAGTAAGGAGGTGAGCCCTCAGATGCCTCTTGAGATTGGTGCTGTTTTTTTCACGTAGTTTGTGGTCACAGTGTTTACAATTTTCAGGGAATTTATTCTTGATTTATTTCTTGACTAAAAGGATTTTTAATAAACTAAAATGTGATTAAAAACAAAAACCATTTTCGTCATACAGACTAAGACTTAAACTTAGATGGCTGCCAAAAACAACACTGGTGTGGACAAGGACTATACAATTAAAGTTGTTTTTTGGTCAAAAAGATGAAGTTGGTTTATTTTTTTACCATTTTCCATAGAGTTATTGAACGTGATAACACTGCTTACCACAAAAAATGTAATCAATTATTTACAGCATGAAAAAGAGACACTTTCATTTTGCATTTTCCATGTTGATGCCATATTCTGCATTTGCATTACTGTAATCTTCGGTTTTATCCTTGCTCTCTTGGGTTCTTAAACAGCTTGCTTTTTTGAGTTACAAGTCATGTCATGTGTTCTGAAGGGTATTAGCTCATTGTGTTGAATGTCATTTATGGGCTTGCTGTGGCATGGCTGTACACAGATAAATGAGGTGATTACAATGTGTGAGGAGCGCTAGATGAGCCCCTGTCAACTACATGGCAAACATTTCCCTGAATTCATGACTGTTGTGAAAGCATGGCGTCACACCTGTTTTTCTACAAAACAATTTTAACATTTTATGGGTTTGTCTCACAATTTAACATAAGAATGCACAATTTACTGGGAAAACAACAGTGAAGAGCTGTAAGATTATTTCTTGAACACAACTGGTTAAAATAAGTGTAAGGCTGTTTATTCAACCTAGGCTGCTTCCACCACACCCCTCTCCCCTTACATTCCATTTTTAGAATTTGAAAATTATGAATACCATCATTTTATGTCAGATTTCATGTCACATGGATGCAGAGGTCAGCATTCAAATCATAAAATGTTAGTATTTCAGGAATAATGCAAGAATAAATTCACAAATTAGCCCAACATTAATGTTTTACAATAGACTTACAGATGACTCAACCCTATGATGTTTATGTCTTTGTAGGGGTGTCCAAATTAATACATGTATATTTTCACTCCCTCTTAGCACTCAATTTCAAGGGTTAGGGGCTTTCAGTCACTTTTCTGCTGGTCTTGTGTCTACAATGTTAGGGTTTCCTCTTATTTGCCGCATTCTGAGGTTTTCAGCTCTCTCTCCCTGCCCCTCCCTGCCAGTTTCTTCCTAAATACCTGTTCACCTGTCTCTTATCTTGTCTCATTTTCTCCCCTTTATATTCCCCCTTCGTCGCCCATGTCTGTGTCCTGTGACTCTCCTCCAGTTCTCAAAGTAAGCTTTATGTTGATTTATGTTTTGTTACTCTCTGAGTCTGTTTAAGTCACTTTCAGCGGGTTCTTTCTGTTATTTTTGTTTTCATATATTTTTTTATAGAGCTCTTACCTTTTGAGTCTTTTCACTTCATCACCCACCACACCTAACATACGAGTTATAGACCTGTCACCATTCACACATTTTACTCAGTTATTAGCTTATTTTTGCCCTTATCACTGGTTTGAATATGTTTAAAAAAAATTAATGACACATTTCTTTCAAAAAATATTTCGCAATGATGCTCAATGACCTTTTTTTTTATCTCTCACAAATAGACTCATAAATATTAAAAGAATCTCACATCAAAAGCATAATGAATTCATGATGGACGCCTTGAGTCTGATGTCTGTTCATTTAAATGTTTGCCATCAAGTCCCTGCAGAGGTTTCCATGGTAATCTAATGGCTTTTTCATCTATGAAAAGTCACCTGACTAAGATGGAAGTATCAGAGAAACTCACATGAACGGAATAAACATCCTTTTATGTCTCGGAAAAGCATAAAAAATAATTTTTTAATCAGACCCCCGCTGCCTTACCCCAATCTCTGAGATAAATAAATATTTTTTGACTCATAGACATATACGTTAGACAAACATTTAGATACTATTCTAGAAACCACTTCTTGAAATAAGAGTATTGTCACAGATCTATATTTTGAGGAGTTTTAAGATTTAAGATTTTATTTTCATTTAGAAAGTTTTTATTTGACACAATGATTGTAGCACATTAAAATTACCCCCATCTTCTAATTTCTATAGTCTGGACTTATGTGTAGAATTATATGAGTATTCTTTCACCTGCTCAAAGTAGCTCAGCTTTAATTTATAATTTTGCATTCTTTTGGTCTTTACTAAATTCTAATGTAAGTAATAAACGCCTGCAAAGTTTCACTGGACACATCTACCTCTGTTTTAACTTACAGTTTTTTTTAATTACTTAATCATTTAGTTCTAGAATAAAATGGTTTCACAAAAAAAGAGATGTAAGATCTCTTTTAAGACATTGGTATTAATAGCAAGGATAAAATAAGTTCTACATTTCTGCTCTCGGGACCAGTTGGTGGGATGCAGTGAAACACATACTGGCATGGGTGGTTCACAGCTAACCCCGGCGAGCCTCCCAGCAAGGGTTTGGCACGTACACTGGAACTCTGCGGGACATTTTGTCCTCAGCATGGTGCGGCCTGGCAGACAGACATGAGTCTTTCCTTCTGGTCATGTCTGGAGTGAGTTGTGCTCATTAACAGCTGTTACTTTGATGACAGGCGTGGCTGCTCGCTAAACAGACATCCAAGAGGCTCTGGTGTGCAGATATGGAGACTGAGATTCATCGAATGCCACTGGGAGTAGACCTAGGGATGGAACACTAATTATAGAATATTTTTGATGGATTTAATTGGTAAGAATGAGCAATATACTGGTTTCACATGTAGTATCGATAGTGGAGACACACACACACATTACTTGCAATTTCCTCCACTGTAAAATGTAACCAATGAACTTACCAAGAAAAGTAAGTGATTCTAACTTATTAAGTTTACTAAGTTATCTAACTAAAGCGATAACAGTTTTTAGCACTGGAAGTTTATTCAACTAAATAGTTTCAGGTAAACTCTATTTATAATAATGAGCATTTTGAAATGAACCATGGGTGGCAAAGTTGGGCAGTGGGTAGCACTGTGGCCTTCCAGTTAGAAGGTTGCTGGTTGGAGGCTCACCGGTGACCTTTACACCCAAAAGAGAATAAGTGGGTTGGAAAACGGATGGAAATGAACCATCCTACACAGTTCCACCATTAGGAGAAAATGGTTTGTAGCAGTGTTTTTTAGTGTTGGTAACATCAAATTGTTCCATGAAAACATTTATTTGTGTTCATTTATTAATTTTCTTTGTCACTTGTGTTTCATGTGCTTGTAATTGAATTAAGTTGAAATGACTAGACTCACTTATTGTTAAATTTTGATTAAAATATAATGTGTTCAAACATAATATAATGTTTAAAAAGGTTTTTAGTGTTGATATTTTGGTTATAAATTTTCACTATCACATTGTTTTGACCTTGTCTTTGTTTTTTTTTTGCATTTTTTTTACTTTCATTTTTTTGCAGTATATAATTACAAAATGTAATACTCTTAATTTAGTTTTTTTTTGTTCAAATTCCAGTTTGTAAAAAAAAAAAAATCAAACGAGAAGTTTGAAGCCTCTACTACAAAAATACAAGCATTGCCACAAAAACTGTTTTTTGTAATTTTTCTAGAGCAAATTGTAAAGTAGTCAAAAATTTTACATAAAAATACACTACTTTACATACAAAAATTAAGGTATTTTTTATAAGGAAGGTTACCATGCTAAACAGACATTTTATTGTTAAGATTTGAGTACACTGATGTTGTTGATGCTTAATAATTCTTATATAATTATATGCTCAGACGTCCCTCACATGACCACATTTACCAACTACCACTTCACTGTGAATAAAAAAAAATGTTGGTGGAGAAAACTGAAATTAAGTCCAATTTAAGGATAATTTGGCAATAAGTTTTCATTCATACAGTCATTAAATTGCCCTTCATTCATCTGCTTAACTGCACCAGGAAATCGTCTACTTTGCCTTTGGTCTTAATTGATTTCTTGTCATTGAACAAGTTTACAATTTGTGTTGACAAAATATCCATCAGTTTTGTTTGTGTAAGAGCTGAGATCAGCGATGTGACCACAAGGTTAATATGAAGTACGGTACCACTGTCTCACTTGTCACATCCAATGAAAGTGTAGAATGGTAGCAGTGCAGATGACAACAATTCAAGGTTTTCTAACACTGTATGAGATTTCATGCTCAGTATCAGAGAGATTTGACCACCTGCACTGCAATGACTACCACATTTCTATTTTTACCACCGGTGCAGCTGATCCGCCTTGAGGTGCAGATGAGTGTTGTTCATGCAGTGCGCTGCTTTGAGCCTGTCTGTCAGCTAGAGTGTGGGAGGGCAGATCGACTGCTCCTCCACTCATCCGTGTAACCATCCTGTCTTTCAGACCGCTGGATTTTCAAGTGATTTTTTTTCTCCTCTGCAATTATTGAATTGATTGACTATTGCGCCTAAACACAACACATACAGGTTATCATCAAATATATCAGTTCACATTTTCTCTTGGACATAGAAAATACTGTAGACCTACAAATTCAGCTTATTTATCGTAGGGGAAATGTACTAAGATGTAGTGATTTATTGGTTTCTGGATGAAAATCAAAACAGACTAAATATTTTTTATGAGTCCAGACACTGTTTAATTTTTGCCTATTTTTTTGGTGGTTGTAGGGTAGGGGTGTAACAATATTTCCCAATTCACAATTGTAACAACACTACTACTGGGAGATATTGTCTAGGGGCTGAAATGCATTTGCTTTCTGGGGTGATTGTGATTCTAGTTACTTCTGAAACCTCTTTATCTTTTTTTCTTGTTTTATGTATAATTACTAGGAGACAATAATGCAAACACATAATGCAAACATTATCTCCGCCCCCTAGTGGTTGGATGGTATCAAATGCTCTCTTACAATTTCTTACAACTAGACCCCTTTTTAGCTTTGTGGTCTCAAAACCAAAAACTTTTTTTTTTTATCAATGATAGTGTGATAAAAAAAAAAACTATTTTAACAGCTAACAAAATGTTGTAAAATGCTGCTGTGCATATTGTGGACATAATATCAAGATAGGCATCATAAGCAGAGTGAATAATTACACCCCTAGTTGTGAGCAATATTTTCCCAGATCCAATATTTTAAAACAGGTGTACCTGAGCCGTCAGGGTTTCTGTATGCCCAAAAGTAACACAGCCCAAAACCACTCACACTACCATCAACTCACCTGAAAACAATCACCTGATCAACCAGTTAAAAGCATCCTTCATTCCCCTATTCAGTTGCCAGACCTACGGTTCATGTCTCCCGACTCTCCATGATAGCCTCTTGTCATCTTGGGTACTCCAGTGCTCCAACTGTGTCTCTTTTGGGTTACTTCCCATTACTCCAGCTATAATCTCTGTACTACAGTGGCTTACAACTGCAAATCAACTTTGCGCATACAACACTATTGCAAATCCATAATGCTACTGCAAATAATATTTAAAAAAAAAATTGTGCCACCTACTTGCCTTGCATAAACACCATGGGTTCCACTGGTGCCATCACCTCCTCCAACGATGATCTGCCAAGACAGAGATACGCTGAGTGTGGTTCCATTTTAAGAGACGTCATTCTTCTGTACTGTTTTTCAAGCATACTAAAAAAACTTGTATATAGTTAAGTAATATAATGCTCCTTCTCTCTCTTTCAAGCCATTGTGACATAAGCAATGCCATTTCATTTTAATGCCATTTCATTTTCAAAAATTCTCATTCATAACCAAAGCCAAATGCTTCTGGAATTTTGCATGGTCACAGAACCAGTTCATTTTTTCTGAAGCGAAGATTAAATGCAACAGATTTGTCCTAATCATTGTTTAAACAAACATTGCTTAACCAAAATAACAAGGTTTACATTTGTTACCTCAGCTGAGGATCAGTCATGTAATTAATCAATGAATTTGAACAACGCCTTCACTATTGAACTGGAGCATGTAAGCTATTTGTACATATTTTTATATAGATACATATCTATGTTTTCAGTGTCATTTTTAATAAGATAATGTGACAATAACATGTTTCAACTTCAACCAAGCTACTATTAGAATGTGTAGTATATTTACAAACTACAGCAAATTGGCATGTTAAAAACAAAAGGTACATTTGAATACCATAAAATATTATAATAAATACTTTTCAAGACACATCTTTAAATTTGAGAGATTGATTTGCTTTCCAATAAATGAGAAAATACAAGTAACATTGCAATGTAGAAGAAATACAAAAGTACAAAACTTATAAAAATGAATTCACTTTAAATTAAATTTAAACCAAAAAGGTTACATTGATGTTATCTGGTGAAATGATCCACAAAAAAAGATATTTCCATGAACTAATTAATACAATTCATAGCACTGGTGAATCTTTTTATTGATGTTTTTCAGTCAGAATAAAAAAAAAAAAAAACTAAATTGTTTCTTTGTCATTTTGGCATTTACTTGGAATTGCCATGATTTACATGCATTATTTGTACCATTGTAAAGCATCTAAACATTTATTACTCTTATTTAGGTTGGGCATTTCCTGCAGTGCACGAGGAACTCACAACTTTATTTACTTTTGTGGAGAGTTGATGCATGAGTGGATCTGCTAATCCTCACCCGAAGGACAGGTGTGCATCAGTGACTTGGAAATACACACACACTTCCCACTCTTTGTATGAAGTGGATAGGATTGTTGAAGTTCATAACATTGGAGCTGTTTTCAGGTAGAGGCTTGCCTTTAATCCTCATCTGGGGGGTTGCGTGAGAATGGGGCCACAGATTGCTCTGAAGAAACCTGCAGGTCTGTTTTAACTCAAGCTTTTGTTCACGTTATACATGATTCTCCATTACTTTCAATGAGTCAGAGGTGCAGAGAACCTGTTAATCTTGTGTTGTGATTGAATTCAGGCTTTGTGTAATGAATATGTTTTTCTGGGTTTGCTTTCAGTGAAAGCTGGAAGATAAACTCTAGCTCTGTGCAGGTTGTTTTGAGCTTTTGATTTTACATGATCATATTTAATTAAGGCCATGGCATCGTAGTCCTGAAATTAAAACAAAGAAACAGTGTCTTCTGTATCACATCCTGGTAGTTAACCAGAGTGACTCATAATATGATGAGTGGGTTCTTGATTGCCTGGATGACCCGATGCCCTAAAAGTTACTCATTTTGACCTTTACTTTGTTGTGGCTGCATTGATCTCCTTTTCATTTCTTAAAAGTTTTCTAGGGACTTTTCCAGTAGTATCCGATGATCTAGTATTATGTTACCTTTAGAAATCTTACATATTTCTAAAGTTTTTACATATTTAATGCTGTTTACTAAATATTCTGATGTCAGGGTCAGGGATTCTGTGTTCTCAAAAGAGACACAGCCAGCAATCAAGATCGGTCTCTCGAATCCACCTGCAGTCAATCCCCCCATTGAATCACTCAACCAATCTAAGAACTCATCCCATAGTTTCCACTTTGATTGATTAGAGAGTTCACATGCATTATCTTTTTGATTACTCAATATGAAGTAAATACCATATTTGCTATAAAATAGTTCAGAAAGAACTCTTTTAAAAATTTTGATGAGTTATATTGTGAATATTATCATTTAATGTTATGCAGCTCCTCAATTGTTACATCTACAGTTCACCCCTCCTGTCTCTCCATGACCTTCCTGTGCTCTCTCCATCTGCTCCTGTGGACTACTCCAGTCAACCACTCACCTGTTTGTCACCTCAACCCCCATCATCATCTTCCACTGGTTGCTGGATACTCTCTGCTGCTATCTTTGTGAGAGATCCCTTTCAACGCTGAGTTCCGTTCCATTTAAGGGGCTCAATTTTTCTACAGCTGTATACAGCTTAAATAAATAAAATAATATACTCCTTCCAGCCACAGTGACAGAGAATGTCACAGAGAATTGTGTATTTTATTCATGAAGTAGTATTTTAGATATTCTGAAAGTTAGTTTTGAAATGAGACTCTCCATTCAAATTGTTGTTTTATGGCAACTCTGGTGATGTCAAGATAAAGATTTTTGTATATTTTGTATTTGCACCAGAGCCATGTTGATCATCATTTAAAATACCTTTAAACTAATTTGTATACTACATAATAAATGTTCTTTCAAAATGTAATTAATCTACATGATGTAAATTCCGAACTTATAGAAATTCATACAAATTGTTGATTTGTGTTATACTTTTTTTTTAACTCCAGCATACAAAACCAGATGATATTGAGACTTTTTTTCTCTGTAGGTTCCCTCTTTATCGCTGGGGGTTATTCATTTAACACAAAAGAAATGAAGTAATCTAATACTGAGATTAGCCCACTTTTCTTGACTAAGTGTAATTCTGTTGAAAAAAAAAACATCTTTGATGATGAAAGGAAGCTCCCTCATTCTCTTTTGATGAATCTGAGGCCCTGTGAAATCTAATCTCAGCTAAAACTTAGCTATTGTGTTTCAAGTGTTGGGCTGTGGGACATTGTGACAAGTTTGCCCCTGTACTTTTTACACTTTGATTACAATCAAGATTGACCTGAAACCTTTCCAGATAAAACAAGTGAAACGTGACAGGAATGTTTATCAGTGTCTTCACACCTGTTGCATGCTTTTGAATGGCGAGATCAAACAGCATTCAGTATTTGGGTTTAAAAGCAGCATTTTCTGTAGATAGAGGAGGGGTAGTGGTAGCTATGGTCCTGTGGGGTCATGCTGGCAAGATTTGTGTCAGCCCTTTAAGGCACTGTGTGAGCAAGTCACTTGATGATTGATGTGGTCTCATCAAAGAATCAAATGTTACTTATCGGGTTTCTGCTGATTGAAACCGATATTGAAGAATGGCAGAGAAGTCCTTGTGTTCTGTACAGTATCAGTGGTCCGTTTTATGGAATTTAGAAATTTGTGGTAATTTTAAATCATACTAATTTCACTTTTAACAATGCATCTGATAAGGCCGAGTTACATTTGTACCACAATTGCATACATTTTGTGTGTTCACATGAGGTGAAGGGGTGTCCCAATTAGTTTTTGAATGAAGTTGAAGGGCTAAGTAAAAGGGCTTTATGGCCTTCTGTTCCGAGGGATGTATTCGAAAACTTCAAAACAATGGGTGCCGACGTAACCAAAGAGACCCACAATTGTAAGTAATTTTGTCATTTCTAACAGTTTTACAATAATGTATTACATTTTATGTTTGACATTATGTCCAATGTTTATACACAAATCAACAAAAGTAATGTAAATATAATATGCTAGTAAAAATGCCACTATTTACCCTAATTATTTTGACATTACACAATAGACTCACATCTCACATTTTCCTTTAATTTTTTTATATGTTAAAACTGTAATAATGATCATGAGTGACGCAATTGCTGATCCTTCAGAACCATTTGGCTCACCAATATGGCTTCAAGTGTTCCAATTCATGGGCATAAGCTTTCAGCCATCATTTTTAGCACTTTGGGTAGCGGAAAGAAGGAAATGTAACTCTAATTATGAAAATTTTTAAAAAATGGGAGCATGATTTCTGGTGTGAGTTCAATAGTCATGTCAAAACAGTGCTAACATCAGCTCATTGTCATCTTTGGAAGAATACGATTTTTTTCCATCAAGATCTACAGGAATTGTTCATGTTTTCACCGTCACCTGGAGGGATTATGGCATCTATGATCGTCAGTACAATTGAAAGCATTATAATTACTGTGAAGGTTACTTCACTGGTCAGACCAATAGAAGGCTTTATTCAAAATGCAACTGTCCTGATCCTGACCATAAATAGAAAATCCTACGTATAGTTCATCTCTATACATATTTCAAATTATGTGTATAACTGAGCACTACTATTGGAACAGTTGTTTCAAGAATGAAGAATTTTTTTTTTGTCGCATTATTCTCTTTGAACATCTCTATTACTGTTTAATGCTTTAAATGCCTACATAAAATTTTAATTTTGTTGCATTTGATTTAAGACCATACTTTTAACCATATGTCAGCCCTTTTTTTTCTTTGAGTTTGTATTATAATAAGTTGAAAAAACTGGGCTTACCAATTGGATTAAAGCTGTGTCTCAAAGAGAACAAATGCTTTTTTTGGTGTTTTCCGGTTTCTCTTTGTGGTGTAAAGGTCATTATATCCACACAGCACAACAAGGACAAATACAGTAAGTTTAATTTATTACAGTTCTGTAATTGTTTATGTGCAATACCAAACAAAGTCTATGGTTTGTATAGATATTTTAATGTCAATTTTAGCCTTAAAACCTTGTACATTGTTGTAGGTGCAATATGACAACAATGCAAAGTGTATCATGTGATTTCCTTTTTTCCAATGATGCTACAGTTTGCACTGATTTAGTGTAAAACCTGATTAAATATTGAATTCTATTGTATAGATGTCTCTTTAGTAAACACATTTTTTTAATAATTTAATCTTTTTTTATAATTTCTGAGTGTTACTTTTCTCCTATTACCTCCACTGAGTCATCTCTTCATTAACTTCAGTTCATTTTTGCAGCACTGAGCTCATAAAGCACCAGTTCTTGTCTCTGCCTGCCCCTGAGCGTGTGGGTGAGATTAGAGCTGCTTTAGTGTCTCAAATCTGCAGATTCACTTCACTGAATCCCTTTGTTGTATCAGCTTCCACTATTGGCCTGTTCTTCACCCCTAGTAGGTTATCTTGTCTTAATTGTATTGCATGGACCTCTCATGAAATAACTCCTGGAGTGTTTGCACTGGTCCAGGGGAAGCATGCTGGAACTTGAACTTTTACAGGGCGGGGGAGCAAATGAGTTTCTTATTGTTTGGGCCAGTTGGGTTTGGGCACTTCATCTGTGACCTCTTAGCTTCACACATCCTCTGCTTGCTCTTCATTTTGTTTTTCACGTCTGTTTGCCCAGACTCATTACAGCACAATTTGCTCTCCAGCTGCTATACCAGATGGCAATTCAAAACAGTTTGAATTCATGTGTGCTGTAACAATTAAATAAATCAATACACTTATTCACTGGATGTTTAGAAACATATACATCATCTATTTGAAGAGCAGAGGAGAGCCTTAATGTTATACAGATGTAATTAATAATTAGAAATACACCAATGAATTTAGTAAAAGTGAAGTACATCATTTTTAATTGATAGTGTAGTGAAAAGCTGAAATGCTGATTTTATCTCTCGAACATGACTGACAGCATATCTAGTGGCATTAGCAGCACTAAGTCTACCCTGTCATTCAAGTGGGGAGTGGAACCATATTAATATTAAATCTTTAGAAGGTAATGTGTCTGGGGGGGTTAAGAGACAAAAGGAGGGTCAACACTAGGAGTCTTTTTCTCATCTGAGGAGGAGGCCTCATGATCAGAGTCATACTCAAGATTATCCTCTGTCTCAGACACATTCTCTTCTGTCACTTTCACCATTAAAAAAACGGTGAAAAAAATCTCACTGACAGAAAACTTTGCTTAGAGGTCATACACGTACATGTAAATACATGTAAATGATGTGATGGTCCCAGACATTATATTTTGTATTCAATGTATTTGCTCTCAAATAAGAAATCATCAGCAAGTACAAGTTTCAGCCGAGTAAAAACAATGTCAAAATGGTGATTTCTAAAAAGACAAATCAGATTTTCTGCTGGATTGCTTTCACAAAATGTATTTGGATTGGTTTTGTGAATGCATCCGTGCATGTATGTGCAATCTGTGTGACGGATGAGCTGGAGTGTGGGTATGAAATAAAGATGGTGGTGCTCTTCCTAAAACAGCGGGGAAACTGGATTTTCTCCCAAAATCAACAGTGCAAATCTTCCAGTGAAGTCTTAATCTTTAATCCAAACAAGTTAAAACATGTTCTACCAATCTGGGTAGAAATCCTTGAACGCAGAGAACTTTATCCATGTATGTGATATTCCCTAGCAATAGAATTGTGAATACTAGAATGTAATGATTTGAAACACTATATAATGAAAGTGCATGCTTTGATACTGTTTAACATTTTACATTGATATTCTGTGAGCTCAGATATGACACAAAGAATATCTGGTTTCAGCCTGTGCAGCTGCTGTTTCACACCTCGGATGTGTCTCTGTGTCATCACATCTCATGTCAGAAGCGGAGACATAACTGTATTTGACATATAGGGCTCTCAGGGCTCTGTTTGTTGAAATAAAAATGTGCTTCTAGCCTTGGTTTCACTGTAGGGTGTGCTACATATAGCTGACATTTTCTTTGCTGCATAACACCTAAATTATTTTAACAGATAAAAAATGGATTAAAAACATATTGGTCATATGAGAAAATCAAGTATGATAACTAAAAACAAACAAACAAAAAAAATTCTGTGTTAACCCTTAAAAGTCACTGCACGCACATGTGCCAGCTGTTTTGAAGTAAGTAGGAAGGACGCGAGCCACCAATTGAAATATAATGTGTAGATTTCAAAAGGCTACAGTAATTATTATCCATCAATACATCCATCGGTACGTGAACAGTGGCACACCCCTCTGTCCGTTCCTACATACTGGGCTGCTGTGTTTCCATTGACCTTTGCAGATGATCTACACAGTGGAACACAACAGTGGGCACTGTATAGTTTCTGCTTTCTTTAAAATCTATAAACAGTTTTTCCTGAACATTTTTCTCTAAACTCCAATATAATTACTTCGAGGTGGAAGTGCATCACAAGTCTATGTGCAAGTATTCCATTATTGTGTAATGTCATGAAAAAAAATGCGTAAAAAAAAGCTGGGGTTGTACTTAAAAAATTATATCAAGCATTGCCACAAAAAACTGTAAAGGTAATTCATTAGGGCCAATTTAAAGCGCTTTGAAAAAATTCAAAAACGCTCAAAAAGCCAGGCAGTTCTATTGGCTAATATTTTTTATTAAAAAATAAAAGACTAAATCTATAAATCGAAGTATACAAAGGAGTTTGAATTAACCTTTTTAGAAACAAGGACTAATAGTCAATAATTCTAAAACAACCTACTAAGATTTATTCCAAATAAAAATGATAATTTACTAACTTTAATGTTAATCTGAGTACTAGTTCATCTCAATTTACAAACTGAAACCAACCTTAGAGAAATTGAACATAACTGGATTAAATCAGACGTCTTCTCGCTCTATCGATTTGTTTTGATTTGGACACACTTTCCTTCTATTAAACAAATCTCATGATGTTTGTCTTTTTTTTGTTCTGCGATGGGTTCCCTAATGAGCTTCCCTTTCCCCATGTGAACCTACAAACCCCCCTCTATTATTCTCATTAGACCGATACAGTTCCAAACAATGTAGACCACATTTTATAACAAAACGAGGCCATTGCTAAGGTATTATTTTCAGAAAACTCAAAGACATGGTCTGTCACAGTTTATTTAAGAAATTACTGTGAAGTTTAACCTCCTGTCTGAATCTCAAAACTTCAGCGCTAGCGGTTAGATAGTTTACGGATGGAAAGTAGGTTAAGATTCAGAGTTCTTTTTTTTTTTAATTATTCACTTTAAAATCAGTGTTGCGGCATGAAAGACTACAGGGAGCTTTAAAGAGCCGATAGATTAGAATCGACTTAAAAGCGAAAAATATTGAATATTTACCAATATTGAAGAAAAACCCTGCAATTAATGAATAGTTATTTATTTTTGTACTTTTCAAAGTCTTGTGCTTTTTGTCTGTGTGGTTTTTTATGTAAATATTTTTGCCTTTGCCAATAAATACTTTAAAATATCTGCATTGATTCTTTATCAAGCTAAATATCTACTGCACTTGCAAGTTCAAATCTCAGATAATCTTGTTAAAACCTTTACCAGGTTTAAAAAACATTCATCCAGCTCCAGATTTAGCTTGGTCGCTGATATCTTCCTTGACACAAAGAATGTTTGGCTCAATGTCTTGCCAGCAGATGCTGAGAGATTACAACGGTTGTCACATTGGCGTGCTGTCCACACTGGTTCGTGGAATGCGAGCAGTTGTCCCAAATCCTTTTGTTTAACAAGGGCATGGAGCAGACACAAGATCACTCTAATTTTAATAATGTTAATACTATGCTACATATATAGAGAGGAAAACTGACGGGAGTTTTTAGTCTGGAGGTTATTGATTCCTCACGCAAGTGCAGATAACTAAAGCAAAGTAAATAGGCAGATACACTGTATCTGTATCGCTGCCTAGAACTGCTCGCTCAGGTACAAATTATTGATTTGTTATTTATTTGTCAGTCAATTAACATATACGATACATAACATTTATATTTTATAATTTTATTTTACAAAGATTATATATTCATGAACTGGGCAAAGAAAAATAACTTCAATACAATATACACATTTAATTTTAATTTGTTACAGACTCTTCATGTATATTCTTGCTTTAAAAATGAAGGTGTAGCAATGTACTAACAGTTTGCAGAAATATATCTATGAGTTGAAAGGTGCTGAGACTGTGTGACTGAAGTGTGAAGATAAAAGTCTCCTCAGCTGATGCCAAAAGCTGTAAAACCCACAGACTTGTGATTCTGTTAAAATTATACACTCACACATGAGGATTCCCCTCTTCAAAGCTATAGAACATATCAGTAAAAATGAAATAAAAGGGGTTTATCTGCCGTTTGTTCCAGTGGGTATTTTAAAGCTATTAAACGGTCTGCATTACATTTCTGTCTGCACTTCATAGTGAATTCACCGTTCTGTTAATGGTGTATTTTTCTTATGTTATATTGTTTATGCTGGAAAAAAATTATACACATATTACCATTTTTATATAAAAATCAGCTGTTTCTCACTGGAATTCTCTGAAGCGAGGTGAATCTCAATCTCTGCTCTCTGATTGGTCAGATAATTGCATAATCATTATACATTATGCTTTTATAGAATATGTTAAAGGAAGTGAACTGAGATGGTGATGGATTTTTAAAAGTAGTAAAATGCAAGATTACAACATAAAATCCTAATATTTCAGACACTTCTATTTGTACAAGCTATAACATTGATAAATGCACAGATAAGCTCAAAGCATTTCCTGAATTATCTCTGAAGGCAGCAGCCTCTGGTAATAGTTTTGTAAAAAGAAGAAATAAGAGATTAAAAAAAATAATTTTTAGAACATTTAAGAAAAAAATGTGTTAAAATAATGATTCATTGTTGAGAATCCAGAATACAGTGAGCATATGTGACAGTGAGGACATCCAACGCAGTATTAGATTTAGAAAATAGATGGCCCTTTTAACCGTACCAGTAACAGTTTTTTTATGCAGAACTCATTAAAGCCTCAGTATTTTATAGAGTGACTTTGTTTCTTTTTGTTAATTATTTCTAGCCATTTCCAATGCAAGTTAAACTGGATGATTTGAAAATGTGTACAAGGATAGTTCCGCTAATGTTCACACTGATGGTTAGAAAATACTGCTTTTTTTAATATTGAAAGCTTATGATGTTTGAGGATGTTTCTGGATTTTGGTGAGTTTGGAAGCAAATGCTTTGCACTGTTGCCTGTTATATTCTTGGTTTGAGTGGCAGAAAAAGAGAATTTGAACAACTTTTCTTTTGTTAATACTTTACAGGAGTTATTGTTTACTTGTGTAAACCATAGAGTAACCATGACAGCTTCTTTTCGTTGAAGTAGACTAGGCTCTGCAACAGATCCTTATGAGGTACTAAATTTGAAATTAATGTATTTACAAACTACACATGCACTCACAAGGCAAGAGATCTTTGTTTAATTCCAAATCTCTGATAATGGCTTACTCAGTGGATTGGCTACATAGGACTTGCTAACAGAGCCTTTTCTTTCCTCACCCACCCCATACTGGCTCTGATCTGCAGCCAAAGGATGCGATGAAGTGCATCATAGCCTCCTTATGGGACAATTTTGGAGTCTTTGGCTCATAAACAAACACTATGCGTCTCTGTCTTTGAAGTGGGCCAGTGGACAAACAACAACCGTTGTGCTGTTATTTTATTAAAAAAAATATATCTGTTCATTAAATCTCCTTTTTCTTCAAATCAAGAAGGTTCAGATAAAAGCATGTGGGAATGTTTACTATAATGTAGTAATGAAACTACCAACTCATTCATGTATATATTTCCAATACATCCAATATAACTTTTATGGCAGTTTTTGAAGCAGCTTTAATTGCAAATATGGATTTATATAGATATTAAATGACAGTACTTTCTACTTATGATTTCATGGATATGATTAATTAAGTGGTAATGCTTCTTAATACCTTAATATAGTCAATCTTTAAACAAAACCCTCGTGTGTTGTAGCCCCATAAAAACTTAACTGTGTTTGACCTTTTGTGAGACAAATGAGGCATGTGTGTAGAATAAACACAGTGGTTAAGTTAGTTAATCACGCCAGCATAAACAATATGGCTTCTGTCAGCGCTCAGATTAATAAATCTCTGCTAATCTTCCTTGGTCTGGGAGGAGAGAAAAAGTCACCTATACCCCTCAACTATATATATATATATATTTCCTTTTTTTTCTGAGCAAAGGTCCTATAAAGGTATATACACTTGTAAAATATACAATTGTAAAAATATTTTTTTTTTTTTCATGTGAGTAAATAAATTATGTGAAATTAAAAAAAAAATCATTAATAATGACATCAGGATGGTGGAGGTTCCTTGAGGGAATCAGAATGAGGACCTCGACAGTGAAGAAATAATAGTTTGGAAGGTGAAAGGAAACTTAGAACTTGCCCGTTTTCCCCTCTTCTGCTGGATCTTCCCAGCTCCCATTTTTTCGCCTGTCCTGCCCGTCTTGCCCAGGTCCCCTTTTTCTCCTGTACTTTTTGTCTTGCCCAATTTTGAGGCAATGAACCCTCTATTTAAGCATCATCTAATTTCGAGCTTTCAGCTGACTTTTCAGTAATCAGCAGATAGCGGGTGTCACTTCTGAGAGCTGAAACCAAGCAGCACTAAGGTGTTCTCCATTTACCCTATGCAGCTGTTCAATATATTACCATGGCAACCGCCCGCTCTATTACAGAAATGTCCTCAACCCCCTTCTAACAGTAAGTCTCTGATATCTGCGCATTGAGATTTGGGGTTCATAGAGTGGAATAGTTATATTCTTGGTAAGAGCACCAAAAAAGATAAAAAGCACTCGAGATGTTTTTTTCATAGCTAATCCTTCTCTGTCTTGCACTTGTCTCATGCAGTGTGAAGGTTAAACTCTGGTTTGATGGAGGTGTCCATGTGGACTTTTTGGTGTGAATGACAGGAGGACAAGCAGAGTGCATCTGCCTTCCAGAGCAAGAGAATGCTTACTGAATGGTGAGCAGAGCATAACTGAAGGGTTTCCAAGGTAACATGCAATAGAATACAGCTTGGAAATAAAGGCAATGGAAGATAAGGGGGAGGGGAGAAGGAGGGAGAGACAGCAGTACAGGTTGAGGTGAGGAATAGTTATCAGTTATCTGATGATAACGTTCACCTCAAGTTTGTGGAACACTGCTTCAAAAACTCATGAAGGTGAGGAGTGCTCTGTTCCTCAAAATGTGCCCCACACCTTCACCTGGAACTCAATATGTCACCATTGAATAAGAGCCTGGCTTAGCTTGCAGTCATCTTGCCCTTGAGGTGTGGTCCAAGTTCCTCCTTCATGTGAGCCTGTCTTTGAACATGAACTATATTCGAAAGTGTCTTATAATGGTCTTTGAGAATGGACTTATGAAACTTCTGTCCTATTTATTTGAGCTTTGATTTCAGTTTTTTTACTCTCAATGATTATTTTCCAAAATAATTTAATTTGTTCATTAATCTTGTGGACACTAATTGGCTGATCAATTCATTCGATTAGATTTTTTTTCTCCTTTGAACTACTGCAATTGTATTATATTATATTATATTATATTATATTATATTATATTATATTATATTATATTATATTATATTATATTATATTATATTATATTATTTTATATTATAGGAAGAGCACTACTGATGCAATTTTTGCTCTGAGATTGTTAATGGAGAAGTACAGAGATGGTCAGAGGGAGCTGCACTGTGTCTTTGTGGATTTAGAAAAAGCGTATGACAGGGTGCAGAGAGAGAGGAGCTATGGTCCTGTATGAGGAGGTCAGGAGTGGCAGAGAAGTACTTCAGAGTAGTTCAGGATATGTATGAAAGAAGTAAGACAGCAGTGAGATGTGCTGTAGGTCAGACAAAGGAGTTCAAGGTGGAGGTAGGGCTACATCAAGGATCAGCTTTGAGTCCCTTCTTTTTTGCTATGGTGATGGACAGGTTGACAGATGAGGTCAGGCAGGAATCTCCGTGGACAATGATGTTTGCAGATGACATTGTGATCTGTAGTGAGAGCAGAGAGCAGGTGGAGGAAAACCTGGAAAGTTGGAGGTCAGCTCTAGAAAGAAGAGGAATGAAAGTGAGTCGCAGTAAGACAGAATACATGTGTTTGAACGAGAGGGAGGGAAATAGAACAGTGAGGTTACAGGGGGCTGAGGTCAAGAAGGTGCTGGAGTTTAGGTATTTAGGGTCAACAGTCCAGTGTGACGGGGAGTGTGAAAAAGAGGTGAAGAGACAGGGGAGAAAAGTGTTAGGGGTGTTGTGGGACAGAAGAGTGTCAGCAAGAATCAAAGGAAAGGTGTACAGAACAGTAGTGAGACCAGCGATGATCTATGGGTTGGAGACTGTGGCAGTGAGGAAGAGACAAGAGGCAGAGATGGAAGTAGCAGAGATGAAGATGTCGAGGTTCAGTTTAGGAGTGACGAGGATGGACAAGATTAGGAACGAGCACATCAGAGGGACAGCTCAGGTTGGTTGTTTTGGAGACAAAGTCAGAGAGGCCAGATTGAGATGGTTTGGACATGTGCAGAGGAGGGATAGTGGTTATATTGGTAGAAGGATGTTGGAGATGGAGATGCCAGGCAAGAGGTCAAGAGGAAGACCAAAGACGAGATATATGGATGTGCTGAAAGAGGATATGAAGGTAGTTGGTGCAAGAGTAGAGGATACTGAGGACAGATTTAGGTGGAAACGGATGATTCGCTGTGGCGACCCCTAAACTGGGAACAGCCAAAAGGAAAAGAAGTATATTATATTATATATTATTCATTTTAGAAAAAAAAAAATGGATTTCCAATCATCACTTTATCAAAAATGTTGTCACTTTCCCTTCACAAAATCCACAATGTTTAATCTCTTGCTTTTGTGTAAACAATCACTCGATCGGAAAAAAATAATGCTTTTTGTTTGAATGACACTGCTTCTTTGATTTCCCTTTTTGAGTTTTGTTATTGTATTTGCTGATAAAAAACAATGTATTTTAGAACTAGAGACATTTGCTTTTCTTTTGAAATTGTCACATTTGGTACAATTGATCGACAGAGGAACGCATCGAAAAGGAAAAAGTATAAGTGGTATTAATGTTGTGTGACTTAACATCTATTGAATGAATGCTTGAAGGACACTTCATCCTGAAGTTGTTAACTGAAAGCATTTACTCAATGTATATGGAACATCTTGTCCTTGTTCGTATGTTCATTCAGACAAGACCTACATGTGATGTCTTTAACTTTTCAAGCTTCAAGCACTGAACTCTCAGTATAACTATGATTTGAGCTAAATGTTTTTTTCTTTTATTTCTTTTAATTAGTTGTAATGGCCTTTATTTCTTCAAAAAAAGACATTAATGTTAACATTTTATGCTCTTTTTATTGATTTGTCTTTATTTTTGCGACAGTCATTCAATAAAATCTGTGCCTTTGTGTCCTGGCTTGTTGTAGTTTTTCGTAGTTTGTTATTTCAGATTCTTTTTTTTTTTATAATTGATACAAGTTACTATAAAAATACATCATTTGTGTCTTAAAAGAGAAAGTTGTCTGTGTACAACAATTCATTTCTTTAATTCATAACAAAGGACGTGTTATAACTAGCCACTCCGAGCACCACAATAACCACAATCACACTTACCTCATGAACCAATCACAATATCCACAGCTCTAAATTAAAAATCAATTTCCCAGAAGTCCAATGTCCGTCGTCAAAGTTATTCCCCTGTGAATCACTTCTTGGACTTCCTGTGTTGCGCTTGCTCCTCAGATCCCGAGTGTTCTTCCCTTTGGGTTCCCTGTTGGTCTGCGATCTTCACCATCGGGTGCAGAGTTCCCGAGTCAAGAGTGCCGGTAAGCACCATAGCTAATGCACTCCCTCGTCCTTGTTTGATGCACCACATGAATATTCTCAACCAGTAAAGAACATACTTGTGTAATTCTTTCTTGAGAGCTCCGAGCAATCACCCCTGTGGTACCTTTGCAAAGAGTGGAAAGGCTGCGGTTACCCCTGTTGTGTCACTCTGTACTATCAATAAACCCTGTTAACTTCACATCCGTTTTGTACGTGCACTTGAGACACGACAAGAAGGCTTTTGAGAAGGCCATAATAACATTTTTGTTTTTAACATAATAAAAATATCCTGAGTAATAGTATTAGCTAAACATTGCACACTGAATATTTTGCTAGAGGCAAGGGTGCTTCTTCTTCTCGCTCCTATATCATCGTGGCTATGTGTATTCAGTTACGTGTGCTCAGGGATGGATCAGAAAATCTGCTGGAAATTTTTCAAGATCAGGAACAAAATCAGCGCTCTTAAGTAAGGTAGTATGATTTTTGTTTATTTTGTTGTTTATAAGTTCCCTGTTTGTAGTCAATCAAAAAACTCCAGCCTGGTAAAAAGAGTGAATGTTTGTGAGTCTGTGCAAAACATTTTCTTTTCTCACCAACATCATTTTGGTTGAAAGACCCTCATTCAAATATTTTATTCAATCGAAAAGAGTTTCCTATTGAGAGTTGTGCTTCTACTTATCTGAACTGCCTAATTAATAAACACTATTAAACTGTGTTTGAACCAGTTTAGATACAGACTGCAAATCATTAATATTATCATGCATAAGGTTTAGAAAGAGCATGTCTCCAAATGTCTTTATTTTAACATATATATTTGACCTCATTTGTTAAGACAAGTACCTTATATAGTTGAAGGGTTGAGCAGATTAAAGTAGACAGGCTCTGAGAGTTTTGTTGGGTAAATATGACGTTTGTGATCAGTTTTGTATTCAAATGGGCTTCCACATCATATTATTGTCATTCCTGTCTCATGCAGGACAACAGAAGCTCTGTGACCTCTTGTCCTTTGGTCCCTTTTTAAGCATATGAATCAGTCAAGGCGCCTTGAAATGCTGCATGCAAAGTTGAATGCCAACGTTCCATGACAAATATCTGGAGGTTAGATGTGATCATCTTTAGCCCACTTCCTCTATCCTTTAGATTAAAGGGCTCATCACACACAAAGTAAGATTGTCAGCCGATCTGATTGGTTTTGGCAATGTTGAATGGACATATAAAGGTCCAGCTCTTTGACCCCTGACCGTATAATTAGCAAAATGCTTTTGGGAGAGGGCAGTCACACTGCAACTGCTAAATATAATCAATCAGCACCATCCTTCATGCCTGAGAACACTACACTCTTTTTGTCTCTGTGCATTTTTGTAATTACTGCACAATTAAGCAACATTACAACACTCTAAGGCTGTTTAAAACGGCATGGAGGAATCATTGTTACATATTTACGTTTGAATGATGTGAGGAGGGTTCTTTTGTGTCCTCACGTCAAAGGCCCCACTGTCAGGAATGTGGATGATCACGTAGCAGTTTATTTTTGTTATTGTGGCATGCAGCTTTTTCAAATGCCAACACACAAATGTTAAACACAAATATTAATGCAGAATAAAACAGTTGTTATTGGATAACACATGTAACGTAATCAATTTTGTTTACCTAAAGTATTTTATAATATATGCAGGTTTTTAGATTGTTTGGTGTTCAAAAATGGAAATTCTTAAATAATTGTGTCATTAATATCTTCCATAGTTTACCCCTTCTCCCTTTTTTTTGGTGTAGTAGTGATTAGCATTACTGCCTCTAAACTAGAAGGTACTCTGTAGCCGGCACGTCTGTCTCTTGTCCTGTTTGACGACAAATCATACTTCCCTTTTTCTTGCTACAAACTGACCTCTAGAACAATAATGAAAACTAATCAACCATAATTTGTGTCTACATTCAAATAGTAGCAGCATCAGAAATAAGTTATTAACCCTCAGAAGTCTGGATTTTTTTTACATAATTTTAGTACAACCCAGCTTCTTTTTTCACAAATATTATTTTTTGTCACATTCTACAATAATTCCATAACAAACCTGCAATTCTAAAACAAAATACAATTCCAAGTAATACATTTTATCATTTAACTGCAACAATCTTTAAAATTGAGAACAAACTGTTTTTTTATGTTTCGCAACAAAAATCAGAAGTGTGGAGACAAAATTAAAATTCATAAATCCTCAATGTGAAAATTGAACAAAAAAAACCCAGGCAAACCTCTCTTTTGTGCAAGAGCTTTGAAAAAAACATATCACAGGTGTTTTACTTCCAATGGTTATCCCTTCTTTTTAACACTAGATGGCACTGATTTGGGCTCTGTAAAAGGAAACTGAAAGACGATCGCTCATTTTCTCACAATTTAATTTTAATTACCTTTTTGTAACCTACACCTATTACATTTGAAATCTAAATTTGACAAAAGCAGTCCCACTTAATTCAAAACAGCTGCTGTGATTAGTACATGCACCGGTGCATATAAAGACTTGTAAGGGTTAAAATGCTAAAAACATCATCACTTGTGAATAAGAGAATACAATTTTAGAATAGAATAAGCTGAAAATATTTTTTTTTTCTTAAAGGAACATCTACCTAGTCATTGATGTTTTTTTCTTTTTGATACCAAATTTTTGGACATTGCACAAGTTTTTTGGTAGATTTCAGCTTGCTATATTTAAAGAAATCTGTCGTTCCAGGAATGCATGTGAAACAATTGTAGCCACTCAGAACATCTTAGATGTGACTCATATAGTTCAATGAGAAGAGGATGGATTTCTCTTTTGAGTTGGGATCTTCCCAAGCCGTGCGGGACTTTCCCTGCCACAGACATCATGTTCTTGGTGTGACATTGACACTACTTTCAAACACCTTTCACAGTAAAAGGGATCTTCCTGCGCAAAATGAGAACTTGCCATTTAGAAGTTCTTGATTTTTTTCCGTATGTAACTGACTTTATGTTAGAAAAATGGGTTTGAATATTGTCAAAACACATGTTATACATCCACTGCCACTGAAGCATTTGAGTTCATTAAAAGGGTTGAGGTTTCTGTCAGTACTTAGGATTTGTGTGATTAAACCGTGAATCAAGTGATCAAAGTCATTTTGTAGTATTTTTCTACTGTTATTTCTCCAGGGTTTTGGGCAGGGCAGATTGTCATAGCCTGGGGTCAGTTTTTTTTCTGTGTATTTGTATTCCTAGAGCCTCTCTTTGCCTTTGGCACTGGCTCATAAGAGGAGGTTTTGTATAAAAAGATGGAAAACAGTGCAGTCTGATCCACTTTCTGCATTCCTCTCAGCCTACTACATTGCATACTTGGAATGTCATTCATGTGCTTAGACTGATATTGGACTGTATTTTGCCCCATCTAAGTCATGCACATTACGTCCAGTATGAAACACACAATGTTTTGTTTATAATCTTTTGTTACTCATTGTGTTTACTTGAACAAAGTTTACATAGTTTGGTGTGATAAAAGGCAACAAATTAGTCGAAAATGTTATTTATATTAAGCAAAATATACACTAGATACAATGAGCTAACAGCAAAAATTAATATTGTTTATAGTTGAACAGGAGATATAACTAAACCAACATTTTGTACCAGTCCCCATTCGTGAATCTGTCATCATACAATTGACCTGTGAAATTTGATGTGAATGAAAACTAATTAAAGCACCAACAATTTTGTTCCATAAGGCCAAAAGGTGCTTTTCTGTTCAAAACATTCCCCAGATCTGTTAAGATACCTATCTACTTCAAGTCAGCGTATAAATCTTTATTTATCCTGTGTTTAAGACTGTAAACATCCTACAACAGTAGATTAGTCTTTTAAAAAGTCATGATTTCAGCAGGAATTTCAACCTGGAATTGATTACATAATGCAGTATAACATATGGATATTATTTCCAACAAAGACAAAAAAAAAACAACTTTTAAACTAAAGTAAAACAAGCTTCACTTTATAACAAGTCACGAACAGAACTTTACTTTTAATGTAATAATAAAAAATCTAATGAATAAAAGACCTAAACTCTTCAGAAAAAGTTGGAATACAGGTTTTAAAAATTGTATAGTGAATTTGTAAACAAATAATACAAAATTGATTTTCAAAAATACAAGGGATCTTTTTTTAATAGATTGTTCTCTTCAGAGCCGGATTTATAGCTGTCCTGAGATTTGAAATAAATTGTAAAATGTATTCAGGACAATAGAAACCAATGCATAGACAAATGCATACTTAAATAAATAATGAAGAAAGCACACAGAAACTTTAAAAGTCGATGTATGATGGTAGTCTTGTTTTTGTCATATTTGTCAGAATATAATCATGGTAACCCTTTCTGACGTAAAAAAATGGTTTTCTCTTTAAGAGAAGATAGTTTACTGGCATAAATTGTACATAGGATGTGAGTCAAAGACAATAGGTATATTTATATGCAAAACTACTGCAAATGATGCTTAAAAGTGTGCAACAACATTTCTAGATGGAAGTTTCTTCCGGAAGCACAAGAGCTGTGACATACTGGCAGGTAGCAAAGAATGTGATTGTTTTGCATCATGTTGCAAACTGAGTGAAGAATGCCGAACACACTGCATTCCATAGAGGACACTAAACCCTGTCAATATGGTCCTCTATCTCCCTGAGCTTGAGCAATAACAGCTGCTGCGTCCCCAGTGAAGAGTGCACTGCAGGGAAACGCAATGATTTCTTCTTTAAATTCTCCATCAATTGATCAACAGCTGCCACTATTGAGAAAGATTGCTCCTATGAAATCATGTGGCAGTGAAAACAGCGGAGGCCATTCATCAGAAACAGGCGAGCTCTCTTTGTTGAGGAGGTTTAGCTTGCTATGAATCAATGGCTTTTTTGAAGAGTGTGGAATTAGTGCAAATAAATCATGATCACTTAGTTAGGTCTGCTCCAGAACAAAAAGCACTGTGTTTTTGGCTGGCTGATAATGTGTGGCTCCAAATCAGAAGGCAGCTTGTCTAATGATGGTTGTGTCCATCTAAGCGATAAAATGAGCAGAACACAAAAGATCCGGGGGTCTTGATGAAGATCAACTGTTAAATGTATATGATGCAAAGTTGTTTTGCTTTCTGTAAGATGGCACTGGAATCAGTTTGAGACTACATGGCTGCTGTAAAAACTGGGGTCTGATGGGTAGTTTGCTATGCCAGTCACAGCTACACTTCTCCCGGTGTGAAAGAAAATGCTGGTGTTCTTATTATAAATAAGTACCGAATGCAACACAGCTCTTGTAATTTTATTAGTATAATTAAAATTAAACTTTATGTATTCTACAAACAATAAAAAGAACTGTTCTTTAAAGGAAGAAAACACTTTTGGCTTGAATTTATACAGGCATCAACGCACAGTTAATCTGGAAAGAGTATGCTGCTGCTTTGACTGTCCCAGTGAGCACAGTGGGCTCCATCATCATAAAAAAAGTCCACTGCAGGACAACCCCAAGAGCTCTTCCAAGAGCTGGAGTAAAGAGTCTTAGTCAGGGAGGTGACCAAGAACCCTTTTGCCACTCCTACAGAGCTCTAGTGTTCCTTCGAAGACGGAAGAACCTTCCGGAAGGACAGCACTCCAGCATTACGGCCTGTGTGTGGCCAGATGGAAGCTATTTCTTAGTAAAAGACACATGGCAGCCCAGCTGGAGCTTACCAAATGGCACCTGAACAAAATTCTATGGTCTGATAAGACAAAGATTGAGCTCTTTGGCATGAATTCTAGGCATCATGTTCACTCCAGTCACTGCACATCACATGACCAATATCATCCGTATGTCGAGCTGTGGAGATGTTTTTCAGGTGAGGGACTGGGAGGCTAGTCAAGATTAGCAGGACAAATGCTACAATTCACAGAGAAAAAATGATTTAATAAATAAAAAACAAATAAAGGATTTTTTCGATGTGTTCTTCGAAATCTCCTCTGTCGTCGTCTTCTTCTTGCTGTTCTTCTTTCCTGTTTCCCTGTTAGTCTCTGTTGTACTGCAAACACCATCTTCAGGTGTGAGTGTCATTGCATCAATATTTCCTTTTTAATGTAATTAAATTGTATATAGTTCACTAGCCCTTTTCTGGTTTCCACTGATGAAGCTTTGACTTGCACATACAACTTCAAATTGATTTGATTGGCAAAGTGTCAGTGTCCGCAAAGGGAAAAGCAGAAATAACTTGTGTTAACACAATCCCTAGAATTTCCCCATCACTGGTCCCTCTACAGCGTATAACCTTGGAGCCACTTTGGCAAAAACAGAAAATATTCACTTTTCCAAAGGGATTTTCCTGTGAGTTGTAGAATGCAGAGATGCTTTAGAACAGTCAGTGTCACTGTCATCATCAGGAAGACATAATTTAAGAAAAAAAGAAAAAAAAACGCATCTCAAATCGACGATTATCCGCTTCACCGCTGCAGTTGGAGCCGGCCGGCCACTGTGTATTTTTCCTCTGCAGGTTCTGTGTGATCAGACAGAAGGTGTAAAGGGGAGTGCCTCCTCTCCTCTCCCCCCGCTCTGCTTCCTCAGGAGTGGAAAGCAATGATGTAATGTGCCTGGCTGCCTCAGAACGAGCAGCCCCCCTCAGCTGTGTTTCATTCCCCCTTTCTCTCTCTCCAGCAATATCTCAGCCTCTCTCTCTCAATCTCTCGCAGTCTCCCTCCCATCCTCTGCCTCTGCTGCTGGTGTTGG
Organism: Danionella cerebrum; assembly: GCA_007224835.1. Classification (NCBI taxonomy): domain Eukaryota; kingdom Metazoa; phylum Chordata; class Actinopteri; order Cypriniformes; family Danionidae; genus Danionella; species Danionella cerebrum. The sequence continues at coordinate 98,455 of SRMA01025093.1, forward strand.
TGGCGGCTGCCGTTTGTATGAGCTGCAGCCCGGGGCATCTCTGGGGATCCCTGCAGAGCTTCTGTTCCTCTTCTCCCTGTGACGGCTGGGACTCGCCTGCTCGTGGAAAACACCCTCTCTCATCCAACGAGGTAATTTATTTCTCCGAGCTGGCGAATGGGATGTGGTGTTGGTTTTAAAAGAAAGGAAGAAGTGAGACAGGGCAGAGGTTTGGGTTTTCGGATCGTTGCACAGCGGAATGGAAAGGTCTGCGTTCTGGAAGCCTGATGTCACCACAGCAGTGGGTGTCATGGCAATAGATTGAATTTGGTTTCCCGTGACTGCCGCTGTCAGCTCTTCCTCATGCTTGCACGCACTCAGCGCTTCTTGGTAGGCGCTGGTTACCATGGTTAACAGAGGATGGATTCCTGTGCTGCCTCACAGCTGGGTCAGTTCATCACCTGGACTACAGCCTCTGAAATAGAATCGAGCTTCGAATGGGTCGTCATTCTCATTTGGCAGTAAGAATGTCTGTTTTTATTTTTTTAATTCTGTGTAAGCTAACTTTTAGCTGAGATTGGGTTTGGTGCTTTTTTGTAGAGGTGTTATTAATATGCAAATGTGAGATATTCAGCTTTGTCCACTGAAAAAATGTTCTTTTGGCATGCACATGGCATGTAGATTGGTCCTCTTGCATATTTCTGCATGAGGAACTGGGTGTGTGCATGGACAAAGCTTCATTCTACGGACAGGGTAAGCCCCTCAAAAACTCAAAAAAGCCCCTCAGACTTCATTGATTACTCACAGATTTGAACATACTTTTTAAAATTTTTATTAAAGATGGCCAATCATATTTGAAGTGTTTAATGTAGTGTATTTTTCACTGAAATTTTCTGCAAAGGAAAATGACCATTTATTCTAGTTGCTGTGCACTTTGAAATCCCTTACTTCGTCTGTTGTAATTTTTCAATATTTCATGTGCCTGGACTACTCCACGTGCATATGTGGTCATGATTAATTTATCCGGAGGATCTTTCCCTTTTATATCAGGAGAAATACCAGCAGCCTTCATGTCAGTTGTGCCTAAATAATTGAGGGGAATTGTTTTAGTAATTACTGCAGAATAATTTTTCTGTATTATGCTTAAATCCTATCGTACACTTTTGATTTGTTACTTTTTCAACCAGAAGCAAATTTCAGTTTTAGTCCACTGGGGTTTATTAGGGAAACAGACTGCACAGTCTCAGTTTCAGAATCAGACAGTGTAAAGATTTCCTTTTGTGATGAGGATCTGTGAAATCTGCAGACCTGAGAAAAATGGCCCACTGTGATTGGTGGAAGGGGACCATGTGAGCTTGTCTGGGGTCAATTTATGATTTCCCAGTGGGGAAGAAGGTTATGTTTACTCAGGATGCGGTCGGCTCCTGCGACCAGCATGTTTTATCTGGGAGCTATTGGAATATGGGATCTTTGTTTTACAATCTTAGATCTCACACATCAATGAATCGATCCAAATCAACCTAAAACAAGAAACGATAAAGCTCAATAAGTTATGAATTAGGTCATTACCCTAAACCTGACTCTAAATAAGTGTTCCATCAATTTTCTGCCTACCATGTGTTTATGCAAAATATAAAGGCACTCTTTCACCAGGGAGTGTTTATACTCTTTACTTCAGGTAATCATGAAAGACGTTAAATTTTGCCTGTAACCCTTGAAGTCTCGGCACGCATCTCTGCATGTGTCAATCACACCCGCTGTTTTGAATTAAGTTAGTTATTGTTTAATTTTGATTTCAAATATAACGCGTAGGTTTCAAAACGGTTATTAGTTTTGATATTTTTGGTTTTAAACGAACATTACAAGAGTTATGACACGTCATTTGCAAGGTAATTCATACTTTAATTTTACAGATCCCAAATCAGTGCCATCTAGTGGTGAAAAAGGGACAACCCTCCAAAATTAAAGACATGAGAGATGGCTTGTGTTTCAAAAAAGTGTTTCGAAGTTCTGGCACAAAAACGAGCTTAGAACAGTGAATGAGGATTAAGAAAGTTTCATCTAGTTTTTTTTTATACAATTTTCACATTATATTGTACTTTTTTGTGGGAGATTTATTTACTTTTTACTTAAACAAAAAATTATTCGTTCTCATTTTTAAAAATTATTTGCAGTAAAAATGACAAAATGTACTACTCAGAGTTGTATTTTTTGTATAATTTCAGGTTTGTTGTGGAATTATTGTATAATCTAATTAAAAAAAAAGTTGTAGTTGAGCTTAAAAAATGATATCATGCATTGCCACAAAAAAAAAGTTTTAAAGGTAATTTATTAGAACAAATTGTAAAGTAGTAGACCCCACACTTGTAAAGACTAAGATGTTTAGCAATCATTCACAAAAGTTTCAAAAAGAAGGATTTAGATCTCCAGCAGGTAGAGTCGTGGAGATCTTATAATAAAGGAGGGATTGACTTTTTGTGTGTTTACTTCTTGAATTACAGTAGGATTGGGTGTCTCCTCATAGGGAGCAAGGTATCCCGATATATGCTACAGCCAGCCCAACTGGTCCCTTATTTTATATTGTGGATGGGCTGATTTGACTAAATCTTGTTTTTCTTTTGTTTCATTCCAGTATTGTTTCACACATTTAAAAGCTGCAATCCATGACAGATGCCTCTGAAAGGACAGGCATGACATGATATGATGTGTTGTCGTCACTTTTAGCAATGAATCAAATGTGTTGAATAAAAAATGCTGATGTCTGCATTAACATAGTTTGATTGTACAGAATCATCTGCCAACAATATCCTTCACAACCGACTAGAAGTTACACTCAATAAACCTGTGGTCACTCTTTTGGCATCCAACTTCAAAATTTGGCTTTTTCTTAACACTATGACCGAGAACTTTCCAAACCTGGAAAACCAGTGTTCTCCTTTGCACTTTTTAAAAAGTGTCTTGGGCTTAAATTAAGCTGCAAAGTGTTGATTTAGGCATTAAGGAGGTGGGTTAGGTAACAGTCGTAGGAATATTCAAACAAATGTCAAAAAATATTAAAAAAAAATTGCTCAAACGGAAAGTTAAGATGGGACGAACTCAGGGCTGCAAAATCACATCACATGATGCGGCTTGAGCCACTAAGATAGAGAGTTCATATGCATGAGCTTTTTGATCACTCAATATAAAGCAAATGTAATTTTTAAAGACACCGGTATTGCTTTAAAGTAATTAGAGTGCACCCTGTTATAATTTTGATGAGTTTTATTGTGAATTAATTTTTAAACAATGCTCTTTGGGCAGGATCATAGCAGATTGCCTGCCTGGCTGTGCTGAATGTCTCTTGCAGACTCGGTACTGTAGCCCTGCTGCACCTTTACAAGACACACACATTCTGGTTATCAAAGCACTCAATTTGCTCCCAACATCTGGCATCTAGAGTGACTAAACTAAAAAGAAAAGAAAGGTGCAGTATGTTAATTTAAATTAGTACTTTTCTTGAAGGTCTATGTTTGTAGCAAATAGACTATTTCTGTTTGCCCTCATCCATTGAATGATGAGTCTGATGTTTGTTCAACATCTTGCAGGGTGACACAGGGACACAGTCTTGGTCTAAAAAGCCAAGCAGACTTTTTTTTTTCAGATTTTCAAGCTAAATTGCCACTTCAAGGTCAGTTTGTTGTTAAATCCTAGCATTTGTTGCTGACTGTGGGCATTGCTGCGCATAGTAATTCAGGCTGAACTGTTTGTCATCTGGTCATGAATAGGGAAGCGTTTAACTTACTCTGCTTCTGTCTGTTAATTATTTTAACTGACAGCACAGGGCTGTTATGGAAGGGGGAGGACAGGCAAATGATTACTGTCTGTCTGGGGAATGATCCTGGCAGAAACATTATGAAAAGATAGCCTTGCCTGCTCCTCTGCAGTCACCTGAGGAAACGTTTTATGTATAAAACGTTTTATATATATTTATATACCGGTATATATATTTTTTTCTAAACCACATAGAGTACATAAAATGACCAGAAAAGGCCTAATTATTGCCATTAGGGTTTACTGTAAGTGTCAGATTCCGGGTGTCTAAGCATCCTCTGTAATCCCAGATTGTGTGCACCTGAATTCTATTACCTGCCACTCCCCCCTTATCCTTCTCCCCCCACGTATTTAATCCTCACTGCTCCAGTATCCCTTTGTCTGTCACACCATTCTCTTTCTAGAACTCCAGACGCAAGCATCTTATTCACCTCCATTGGCTCTTTCTTCCCTTCATCTCCATTATCTTCTCCTTCACTGGGCTCACTTCCTTCCATCTCTTTTTATGGATTTTTGGAATGTTTCATGTTTGTGGATTTCCTGTGTTCTCCAGTTCAGACTATTGTTTGCTGTCAATAAATCCCTATTGAGTTTTCCTGCATTTTCTCATCTAGAAGTCTGTCCCTACGCTTGTTGAATCCTACTTGCTGTAGAAGAAAGAAACTTTATTGTTTTAATTACACTTCATTTTTTAAGTGCTGTTTTTGCTAGAGATAATTTTGCTCATTTTATGTACACTAGATTTCATTAGAACTTGCAGTAATCAATGGATTATTATTATTATTATTATTATTATTATTATTATTATTATTAGTAGTAGTAGTAGTAGTAGTAGTAGTAGTAGTAGTAGTAGAAGTAGTACTGTACTGTGGTTTTAAACTGTCATACTCCAAATCAGATATGGATATTTATTTATAATCATAACATATTTCTGAAAACAAAGCATTAAAAGATGCACATTCTGCATGTTCTGTGCTTTATCGAACATATCTCTTAATCCAGATCAGTAGGAGATTTGCCGGTGCCTCCTGTGGTGTTTGCTATCTGTCAGTGTCTGTAATGAGACACAATAGGTTATTCAGAACGACAGAGAACAGCACTTCTCATTGAAAGAATCTGTGTTAAATCTATATTCACTAATTCTTGCTATTCACAGAATGATAATGTGCTTGCAAAAGCATGTCACTAGACTGAGCACAAATGCTTGCAATACCCATTCAAATCCATAGAGGTCAGAAAAACTATTGGTCCAGATTGGGCTTTCAGCTTATTTGGTTAAGGAATTGGTTCCTTTGGTTATTTTTTGTGTTCATTCATTTAAAAATGATATTTGAAATACTTGGTTTAGGCTTAGCTCAAGGGGTTGAGCACTATGATTATATTTTAGAAAAATAAAAAAAGACCTTTAGTTATAGGGATAAAAATAACACTATATTTTTTGGCTGCATGGTGATGCACTGGGTAGCATTGCAGCCATTGCAGTTTAATTGAATACCCCAAATTCCCCTTAGGAATGAATGCGTGGGTGTGATATTGTTGCCCTGTGATGGACTCGCTACCTGTTCATGGTGCAACCTTGGCTTTCGCCTGAAGTGTGAACCCCCATGACCCTGAAATGGTAGAAGTGGGTAAAGAGAATGATGATTTAGTAGCTGAACTAACCCCTGTAAATATGTCAGTTACAAATAATCTAAACAACGTAAATCTGTGTTCCAATTTAGAGGATTACACCCCCCCTACAGAGAGATTAACAGAGCTGAAAACTTTTAGAGCCGTTTCTTCCCCTTGTAGATCCCCATGAAACCCTTAGAGTTTAACTTCAGTTGACAAAGAGACAGAGGGAACATGGCAAAGCTGTCTGGAGGAACTTTACGCTACATCAGTCACACTAGAGGTGCAGGGGAGGGAGTATAAGACCCTCAGAAGATAGTTTATAGTTCATTGTGATGTCTGAGAGAAGAACGTTTGCAGTCTGATCGAGCAGTTTGTTGTATCTCCAGAGACATTTTTGCCCATTTTTGTTTATACTGTACACAAGAGAAAAGATGAAAATGACATGTTGAAACTGGGTAAATGAAGAGGTAATGAGACTATTTAACTTGCCCAAATGCATTTCTCTTTTGGCAATAAAGGTATTGTGCAAGAAGAATGCCTCAGAAAGCTAGATTATGTTTGACGCCTATAAATATGTTATGTTCTGAGTGGATTAAGAACAAACAAATGGTCATTCTCAAGGTTTATAAACTACATATAAATTCTCAAGGTTTATATACTACAAAACAAGTATGTGTTGACTTCATATTGTGAAGTGAAAGTAAAAGTGACATTAGGACCAAGTATGGAGTGACCCAAACGAGCTATTGGTCTCTGCATTTCACCCATCCAATGCACACACAGAGCAGTGAACAAACACACCGTAGACGAACACCTGGAACTGTGGGCAGTCATAGCTGCGGCACCCGAGGTGCTGTGGGGGGAAACAAGGCCACCACATTCATTGTTTCAACACTCATTCCACCTTCGAATTCCAGTGGAGTTGGGGATCAAACCAACGACCTTTACATCTCAGCCAATCCCATTATGCCCTAAAGTCATTCGAATAACCAACATCGACTAGTTGACAAATAAAATGCTGCCTGGATATTTACAATTTTAAACGTGTTTCTGATTTCTTGATAGAGACAGTTTCAGTATGACTTCCAAAAAATGTATTTCTGACTGGTATTAAAGGGCAAAAATTGTGCTCGGCATACGGAATCTTAAGTAAGATGTTGAAAAGTGGCTCAGCTCTGCTTCCCATCTCTCGTGACATACTCCTTTAGCTTTTGGCTTGTCCCCATCGCCTATCGAAGCCAGACACCCCAAACCTACCATTCCATCTGCCTGCTTAGCATCCCCCTCCAATACATAATTAGCTGCACTATTTTAGTCACAGGGATTCCCAACTGTGACTGCTGCTTCATTACGCTCCATATTTTTCTTCCCTTGATAACTAGAACATCATTTGACGATTTGCAACAGAGATTTTTTTTAGCTCAATTTGAAATCCAAAATGTTTGGTTTTAGGAAAAACATATCTCTGATGGTGATACTGTTTGGAAGAAGAAATTGTATTTATGTATTTTAAGGTGACTGTCCAGGTACCTACGTTCCACTGTCACCCAATACACATGAACGAAAATGAATGAATTAATTAAGTTAGGCTTACAAACCTAAAGTTTTGTTGTTTTGTCTGGTTATTAAAAAATGTTATAGAAATGCCACCCTTCCTACTTAATTTAGCCAACGTCTCAGGGATAAGTAACCCATTCAACTTCAGTAAGAAACCCCTTTTCTTACAGTAAAGCAACATGAGCAATTGTTCTATATTTGATTCCTTTTCAATGTAGAGAATGAGGATGCTTTTTAAAACTTAAATGCAAGCCTTTACATATTTAATCTGTGTCCATCCTTATTTTTTTTAGTATTCACTCATTCAATCATTTCCCAACCCATTTATTCCTTTTTTGGGGGACACTGGGGTCTGCCGGTGCCTATTTCCATTGCACATTGGGTGAGATGTGTACACCTTGGACAGGTCACCAGTCCATTCACACACACATTCAAACCTACGGGGAATTTAGATTATTCAATTAACCTGCCGCATGTTTTTGGAATTGTGGGGGAAACCGGAGTACCCAGAGGAAACCGTTGAACTGTTAAATTACTCAGTTTTATCAGTTTTAAACCTATAATAAGTCAGCTGATTGATAAAGATGTTATTGTTTACAGTGGTGTGGAGGAGGGAGGGAGATCATCAAAATATCATAAAAGCAGCACACAGCTTTACAGATTTACAAATAAATCTCAAACATGTAATCAGTCAATCAAACTGTACACTCAGTTTGCTATTGCTAAAAGTTGAAACTAAAATACTGTAATCTCTTCCCCCCCATTCCACACCCCACCCCAATGAATCTAAAGGTTAAGCAAAAGTTCTATGATTTCTTCACAGTTTTCGTAATGATTATCAAGGGCAGTTCTTATTCTCCCTCTCTCAGCTTCTCTTATGATCTGTGAGGGGAGGAGCAGTGATTAAGCCAGAGGGAGGTTTTACTACAGCGGCGTGTCCCGTACACACTCAGTCACACACAGAGCATGAGAGTACAAGTGTGAGTGCTGGTCTAGAGACCCCTCTTCCACTTTTGGAAACTGTTGATCCCAAAAGTCTCATTGCTGGATCTTCTGGCAGCCCTCAAGATCTCTGCATTTCACTGGATTTTTGTCTCCTCTGAGGAAAGAGCTGGACGTCTGTGTACGTAAGAGAGTAAGTACTCAGCACTGTTCACTTCAGTGGCTTTAACGGGTTCCTGTTAATGATTGATTGGCGTCAGGGGGAGTGTTTGGTTAGTGTGCAAATGAAAGGGCTTTATTGCACTGGGCTCCTGTTGGAGGCTTCAGGCGAGTGGCAAGCCAGCACGGGGGGTTTGTTATTGCTAGGGGTTGCCGGGACTGGACAGGGGGGAACGTGGGGGAACAAGGGGGAGGGTGTGTGCTGACACAAGACAATCCCTCTACTGTAAAAGGCCTTATCTGCAAGGTGATAGCTGCTCGCCATGGATCACAGGACAGCGAGTTCAGTCTGCTTCTGTTTGTCTGCTTCCTTCAAGTGCCTCGGTTTGTTTGGGTTAGGTCTCAGATGATCGGGTTTTGCAGGGTGTGTTGCAGTTTGGGTTGGCCGGTGCAAGTGAGCTCTTCGGCAGCTCAACGGGGGGATGATTAAAGCTGTGTTTTCATCTGTGGAGTTTGTATCTTTGCAAACTGTGACATGAGGCAGTGGTGTAAGGGTGGAGGAACTTTCCATGAGCTTTGAGAAGCGAAGGGGAAATGTGGAGAGTGATAAGAAGCTCTTCATTTAAAGGTCGTATTTAGAGATCTGTGTTTATGTTCCTTAGTACCTTAATACAAAATATGGTCATATTAAACTTAAGTCTTTTTTTGATTTTCAATTCAAAACTGCTTTAAAGTGAGTGCTTTAGAGTCCAATTTCAATACATTTGTAAAAGTTAATGATTGATTGATTGGCTGTTTAATCTATTGTTTTTGGGGGATTTATTGAGGTTTTTCTTGTCTGTTGCCATTATTGCTGTGGACTTTAAAACTGAAATTAAAAACAGAAACTGTTTGACTGAATCTAGAGTTAAAACTTTCTTCGAAGTGCCCAGTGCCAGCAGTGGTTCTGTCTATGAACAGACATAATAGCATTAATAATGTCGAGTGATCGGGATCATGCCAGGCCTCTTGGTGTTCCATGCACTTAAAACAGACCTCATCAGGCTTTCTCTGGGCCAACAGCCAGCTTTTCATCCCTCTTTCCAACCCTCGGTTTGCATATGAACTTTCAGGACTAGAGGAATTGTTAAGGTAAGTGAAGGAACGCACTGGAGGCAAGAAATTGTCAAATCTTCCAAACTCCTGTGATTCATTGAATAAACCCCGTAAATTACAAAGAGATCTCTGATGCACTTGGCAGGTTTTACATGATGATTCTGAGGGTTTGGTTATATTTTGAAGCTTGTTGGAATGCATTAGATGCCGCTTTTCACCGACCTGTTTTGTAAAGGCAATAATCGACTCCTTTCCACCACTTTCTGTACCCTTTAGGGATACAGTTCTAACTAAACTTAATTAATTAAATAAATTAACAGATGGTAATTAATCTGTCCTAAAATAAATATCTTAACATTTATAAAGTGTTCGGAAATTAAAGCTAAAGATGAAACGCTGTTGTTTCATACGAGGGTTTCTCCTCAAACTTGGGCTAGAGAACGGCACATTCCACTTTATAAACGTGATTTCTTTTAGGACACTTTGACTCTAACTTTTGTTATAGCACATAATTGGTTCTGTACATAATATTTGCTTGATTTAAAACTGATTTAAAGCATCTTTGGTGTGATAATAATCAAAGTTTAGCACCTTTTACCATTGTCTGTCAATGGGAGAGTAAAGAGCCAGGACCCGCAAGCGCAGCACGATGTTAGAGTTAACAAGTGGAGAGAGCAGAACTGTTTGTATTTTTCATATCTTGGATTTTTTTTGTATCTCGAAGCAAAATATTTCACGAGAGACCTTTCGTATCTTGGATTTTTCTTGGACCACTGTACTGTATTTCCATAACCATTTGGATGAGGTCCTAAAAGAAAGTAAGTAAGTAATATTTGTCTGTAAAGAATAATATGACACAGCATCTTATTGATTGCTGACTGGTCAGTTGTTGAGCTCACCGATTGGCCACAAAGAATAATCATTGCTCACACCCTTACATTGTGCAAAATGTGGTGCAATCTCCCTTTTAATCTGAGTCTTTCATTTGAGCATTAAAACCGTGGTCAGTAGACCGAAGCATTGCCAAGCTGAGTCATGCCGTAGCTTACAAAAAAAAAAGGGAGAAAGCACCAAAAGTGTCAAATGACATTGAAAGGAACAAGAGACTCATCCTAGCAGGTAACAAAGATTCTTTGTACTATTTGAATTTTACGAATGTGCCTATTTATGTCAAAACTCGAAATACTTCCAAATGTTCAAGTCTCTGAAAGATTTGCTCTAACATTTTAAGCCTCAATAATGGGATGCAAGGTTTGGGAAACCTCATGCTTAAAGCCATGCCTGATTTGGCCAATCACTTTGTCTCACTCTCACACGAGGGGAAATGTGACTATTGTCACATTTATTTTGATTGTTTGTTTTCAAGTGATCATTAAAACCGTTTTTGTGGTTTCAGTATGAAAACATAGGGGAAATATCAGAACTGCCTGCAGTGGTGATCGTATTTACGTGAAGGTTGTAATCAGCGGGAATCAGCAAACAAGCTTTATTTCCAATGAGAGGTTTCAACGCTTTGTAGCTTGCAGCGTGTTGGACAGCTGCATACAAGAGATAACCACTACACTCTGAGAACTGAAGGAATGTAACAAACTCACCCAGTTTAGCCATCTTCAAAGAGCCAAACCTTCACGCCATTTACCCTCTAGACCTGCTCCTCTGTGCAGACACTGAACGGAATGGTAATTTTTGGAAAAGGTTTTGGAAAAGTTTAAAACCCCCACATGTGGTGTTGAGGTGGAAAGTTGACTTGAAAGAGAGAGGGCTGATTGCGCCTGTGTTTTTCTTTGGTCTGATTCAGAAAGACAGTACCTTACTGTGGTGTTCTGGCCACACGATTCTTGACAGGTGAAGGCCTGTGTGAGTCTCCCAGAAAGAGTTTTGTTAGTTGATATAAAACCAGTCCACAGCCGGTCTGCTGTTACAATATAACACCAGAAAACCACTAGACAGGAGAGGTGAATGTAGTCTGTGCTTTGATTGGATCACTGTTTACTTGAATAGAGGTGTAAACATCTTAAAAGTTAGTTTATCTGATAAAGTCTGGTCCATGTTATTCTGAAACAGATTCATAAGGCACAGAAAAAGGAGAAAACGAGCCAAACTAGAGGAAAAACAGACGAAAAAGAACCTCTTGACTCTATAGCAGCAACCTGTTCCTTATTAGGTCAAGAGTAAGAGGTGGGTCGACGAGCTCTGTATCACTTTGTAGTATCTTTTCAGAGTATAAAGCTCCCCATTCTCAGGCCTCCACACTCCACCTGTTTCTCATCCCAGGCATTGGATCCCAAGGCTGTTTTTCCAGCTCTAGCTTTGATTTCTTCAACTTGGCTGCCTAGTATACCTGCCTCTGGATATCTAAGAGATTCTTTTTTACCTGGAAGGATTAAAGATCTGGGTCAGTTATCGGCTCTGGTTGTAGAAGCAAGGAATGTAAATAAGCACAAGACGTGTTTGCTCATAGATTCTTTTGGCAAGAGCTCAAACTCTACAGTGTTGTGACACAAACAGAGTGTGGAAGTTCAAACAAGATAACACATGAATGCAAAGTCTTTTGCAGCTTGTTAACATTTGAGAGCCTGTTTAACCCCTTCTAGTCTCTGTCTACAACACATTTAAAAACTACATTAAATGCTTGTGGTTACATGGGCATAAAATAACGTGTAATAAGCTAATGGAGCTTGCATCTAATCAGTTGGGTTGCTTTTGTTGTTCGAAGGAGCTCTAACAATCCCTCTGCTAACATTGTTCAGAAGCCTATCACCAGCTGAGCAGGCTAAGGACACATAGATGGATAGATAACAAGCTTAATTTGATCTTTGTTCATCCCTTAGCCTGACCAACTGGTCTGTTGGCTGGGTTTAGGAACTTTTAATCTGGTGAGCCTGTGATAATAGCTAAATACTTTGCTCAACTTGCCTAATACCAGTCTGCCAAGGCAGACAAATGCGCTTATACCAGTTCAAATCATTTTGTACCAATTTTAAGCTTGGAAATGTTTGACGAAACGATATACTGTGGAACAATGTCTGTCAACCCAGTTTTAGAGAAGTTTTGTGAATGATCGAGCTGTGTGGGACCAACTGGATGATCGACTATAATGAACAACAGCTTGAGCAGGCGCCTTTCACAAGATGAGATTAGAGAACAGTTGATCCTGTTTACATCCATTGACTTCAAATTGTTGAAACACCCAGTAGCTTTACTTGCAGGCACTACTCAGGTTTTGGTGGAATTGAACTATAGGTAGCCCAAATGAATGGTGGGGAACTGATGCTCTAAAAATGCTGCTCACTTGGATTAGCTGGGAATATATTATGTACCAATGGTAGTAGATGTAAGAAAAACTTGTCTTAAAAAGTTTCTCCCACAAAAGGAGCTGAAGGGGTGAAGGGTTCTGTGTGGCAGAAAGAAATCAGATTCTTTGTGGAAGCAGATAGATTGGAACAGTGAACAAGGAAACACCTTCATCTTGCAAAACCAATCCATAGATTTCTTCTGAAAACATTTGCCTCCCTTGAGTGACTGTGAGGTGCTTGACAGAAAATGTACTGCAAGGACGTTTTGTTAAATAAACCAAAAAAAACATAAAACAATTAGAACGATTAACTGACACAGGATGACTACTAATTGGATGAAATGTTGGCAATGCACTCTGGGATTTAGAGTCAGACGCTCTGATCATGTATTTGAATTTTGTAAACAAGCAGTGCTTGAGGCATAGAGGGGGCAGCCACTGTGTTTTTACTCACTGCTGGGAAGTCTTTAACCATGTGTGTTCATGGGACGTCACTGGCCTCCCCTCTGGTTTTCCCAGTTCTACTCACTCTCTCTCTCTCACTCCCAGGAGCTTTACGTGGGAACAAGCTCTAGTGCTGGAAAAAGACCAAAAGTAAGTATTTGCCTTCATGTCTCCACGACCTTCTGTGGTTTTGACCTCAATGAGAGAGAGGGAGAAGTACAAAGACATTAAATGGAACAGAAGAGGGGTCAAGGGAAATGAACAAGCAAGTCACATTTGGATTTCCTCCTTTGATGTGATCTATTTCTATGTGTGAAATAGTGGATTTTTATTTAGTCAGAAATCTATTTTTATTTATTTTTTTACTTTTTATGGGTCACAAGCAATCCTCAAACCTGATGGTGGACACCAGACATAGAAGATGCTGCGAAGTTGAATAAGTCTTGAGTTCTATCAAGCTTTGTTGGCTTGTATTACTACCAATGCAGGTCAAGCATGAAGCAGTCACTGTGGCAAACATTCTGGAAGATGATAAGGAAAAACCAAAAGTCTTGCAAGCCATGCTTTAGATGGGGATATTAGTGCTCCACCATCACTATTTACAGGGGTGAATGGAAGCTGCTGATGTTGAACGATAGTGGAAAGAATATTTCGGGGATCGTCCAATGTGTGCCAGAGATAGGCACCGGCAGACCCCCGTGACCCCGAAAGGGAATAAGCGGAAATGAAAATGAATGAATGAATGAATGAATAGTGCTGTATAGCTTTGGGTGTTGTAGGGCTGCATTAGTTGACAGACCTCAGCAGTGTCATGTACCTCTGGAATGGTAGTCTTGGATGGTGGACCGACTTTCCCTACTTTAGAAATAGGCAGAGGAGCTCTTTTTATTTGATATAAAAATATGAAAAACAAATTTGTGGAATGGCCTTGACCTCTAAATGTGCTTTGTGATGATCAAAAATGTACAGTGAAGAACCCTGAACGCTCATGCATTGCACTGGTGGTTATGCAGATTAAATAAATGTGAATAAAACAAGGCTTTATAAGACTAAAGAACAAATAATATTGTATAAATACTGGTATTTGCTAAAAGGTCATTTGCATGTATGCACATTGGAATCAAGTGTGTGAGTTTTCTTAGTACTCTGCCTGCTGCTGTCACACAGTTTGAAACCTCCTGTCTCACACCTGTTCCTCCTGCGTGTCTGCGTTTCATGTATTACCAAGGTCTATTTTAAACAGAGCAGGACATTGAAGTGTGTCCATGACTCTTACACCAGTGGGAATGTGCTATGTGTGTATGTCTAAATCATGTGTATTCTGTTTGCATGTGCGGAAAAATGGCAGTCATTAGTTAGTCACGCTGATGAATGGGCTTTAACCTATAGCTGAAACTGAGAATATATAAGATACTGGCACACAAATCCTCACCCTCATACACACAGACGACCTGTGATCCGACACCTTCTTGGAACATTCCAGGTCGTGGCCTGTCCTCTAATGGCTTCTCTCTAGCATACCTTTGCCTTGCCATGCAGACATTTACACCACAACTGCTCTGCTCTCCTTTTTGTGCCATGTTACATTTTCCCCTGATCTGAGCTGACAGGTTTATTTTGGAGTTGCTTAATGATTTAAAGTCACTGAAACCTTGAGTATGAGTGAAGGGTGTGCTGTTGATCATGTGACAACGAGAGGAAGTTAAACACTGTAGAGTTTTGCATTTGATTAAAGGGGGTTGCCATCAGAAAGGTCTATTGCATTAAACAAAGTGCAAAAATTTTGTTGAAGTGCTTAACGCTAGGAATACTACTGAGAAAACCTTGGCGACAGTGGCAGGGAAACAAAACTCTACCAATTGACCCATCATTAAGCTCCACCTTAGTTACTCTTGGCAATAGGAGTTGTTGTTAGAGCTGCAAGATGGGAATGTGTAAAAGGTTTGTCTCAGTGAGTTTTGTTTTATTATTGATTAATAATACAGATAAATATGGAAAGAGTAAAGAAAGAGTAATGGAATAAAAGGCAGAGGTTTACTCATGTGAATCCAAGAAAACATAATCTTGAGGTCATATAATTGTTGTATTTTAATGCGATTTAAATAATGTACATTTGTTAAAAGATGCCTTATTTCCTTTGCTTTTGATCATGATAGAACAAGATTCAAGTATCTAAACCACTTTTCTCTGTAGAGTAATGAGGGTAGGGTAGTCACAGGCAATGGGCTAAGGAGTAGAAGTAGGGGTTTGGAAAAGGCTAAGGGCCTTTTCCAAAGGATTAACTTAAATTTGGAATGATTTTGACATGTATATGTCAGAATGTCAATTAATCTTAACCATCAGATCTGTCCAGGGTTAGATACATCAATAAATCCACAGATTTGATAGTGTGTGTTTTCTGATATGTGTGAAATACAACAAGTGGGGTGAGTTTTAAACAAGCAGAAGACTGAAAGCTTCCTGTGTGAATCGTAAAGTTCAGACAAGGCAGAGCTAACATGTGTACGTAGAGAAAGACGGAAAGTGTGTGGGGAAGACGCAAAGAGGCAGGTTATACTCACTCTTTGAATGATTTAATAGTGGGATCAAAGATGCGGCGTGTTTATAGAGACCGAGGTCCTGTTGTTGTGGTTTATATGTCAAATAACAGCTCCACTGTCTGTATGATGTTGTGATGGCAATATTTAATACACTGCATGTAGGAAAAAATAATACATAAAACAAAAAAAAAAATCTGCTTCCTTTTTAATAAATATTTACATTTGTTGAGAATATTTTTTATATTTTTTATTGTTAGAAATCTGAGTGCAGAATTTCATGTTTTTGGTTGAGTTTGTCATATGTGTTTAGCTTGAGTCCACTGAATCAAAATATTATATGTTCCATAGTAATTATATTGCATTTTCAATCTGGTATACAATTGCAACTGAATTTAAGTGAATTTTAATAGTATAGACAAATATACAGCCATCCTCAAAGATTTCCACCAAAATATTGAGATGCATATTTATGAACCATAAAATGTGTTCTTCTCTTTAACTGTTATTTAGTTCATTGAAAGGAGTTGGTTGATGGCATTTTCCAAATCAAATGATGGCTTTTTGCATGTTTGCAAAGGTTCTGCCTCATCCCACGCTGCTCTGGAGAGACAGCTCTTTATATAAATATCAATACTGAAACATAAACCAGATCAAAGAACACATATCTACTTTCATTGTGTGTCTGGAAGCTGAAAATACCTTTTGCGTCTGTAAAAACAGTCTGCTAAGATTTTAATGTTGCCTTTCATGTAGTAAACTACTCGATATCTTAACCGCTTCCAGTTCATCTTAGGTTCTCAACTCCTCAGAATAAATAGGACAAGGTTAAAAAATTTTTAGCTCTAGATTTAAAGATTTGATGATACTAATGCTGATAACTACCAAAAAAACCTGTGCATGATTGAATCTTCTCCCATAAGATCAGCTCTGACCTGCATAACCCAAGCTGGGTGCTGGATTTACTATAGAATTACACACACAGTCACACCTCCAGTTAAAAACAGGCTGTGTATGTTCCACAATGCTTTTCACAGAGTGCACCTCCTGGAGTATTGTACTTCCTTCCATCATTACAAAAAAAAACACACTCAAGACAAGAGGTTTTGTTTTAAGCAGCTTATGAAATAGGCGTTGTTTGAACCTGTTCCTTATACTGGATTAACTGGACTTAACTGAAATGATCTCCAACTGCTTCACGGACAGTAAATGCATTCTGCAGGAGCTCATCAATAAATGCACGCAATTGCTGAAGAATCATAACTAAGTGCAAATGAATGCTAGAAAAAAGAATTTATGTATTTTATTGATTACATTGTTGAATACATGTAAAAATGTGATAAAACTAGGTGTGGTTTGGAAAAGCTTTCTTCACTTCAGTTAAAATATGAAAAAGTATTTCTTTATTTTCCATATTTATTGCATTAGCCACACTGATCTGCATGCTATACTCAAAGTTAATTTATTTAATAAATTGAAACTATAAACACATAATATTTTGTTTTAATAAGACGTTTCCCAGAAAACATTTAAAGATTTCATCTAATGCCTTGTTGGTTCAGAACCAATTATAAAATTGGACGTCTTTGTGGCCTTTTTCTGGGATTATACCAGTTTTCAAGATGATAAAGTCGACATGCTGACTTCCCAGTTTACTCTTAACTTTCCATCATGGCACAAAATATCTTTTATATAGGTTTGCATGCTATATTTAGCTGCCACTTTGATTGACATGACCTGTGTCAGCCCTATTAATTAAGGGTCAGTTTGTCCCCCAGGGTCATTGATGGTCGTCTAGGACTCAGATGTGCCTTGAGTGGAATTTAGTCCAAATCGTAGGGTTGCAAGGTTTTGTTTGAATCTCAGAAATGATTGGGATGCCACTGCCCGGGTGACTTTGCACTCTTTGCATTCCCTGATTAAGAATTACTTTGTGTGTTGGATGCCATATCCCTCACCCAGTGGTCATTTTTTTGCAAAGAACTTAGTTGCGGGGTTTCATTCTGGTAGCGTAATGACCCCAAATAACCCCTTGGTTTCTTTTGTACCACTGGGAGCCCTGCTTAAATAAAATCCCACTGCCGACGAATAAATCAAGACTCATGATAAAAAGGAAAAGTGCATCCATATGCTGCAGTGGTTTTGATGAAATTAAAAAAAAAGTTTTAATCTCAGAAGAGGCCACTCAAAGTTTGCTATCGAAAGGCATGGAGTGCATTTCATGTCACGGGCTAAGCTTTTAAAAAGATTGCTGCAATCTTTCTTTCGGCCTCAAAGAGTTTTACGATTGGCAGACTGTCACAAATTCAATCGTGCTGATGCTGTTGGCGAGGTAATGATCATCAGTCTTTGCTTAACAGTAAAAGGATTGTTTGCCAGCAACGGAATATTTAAACGTATTCATAAATTAGTCTTGGTAATGTGATTCTGCAGAATGTGATATTTTATATTAAACAGATGTTTAAATTAATAGAAAAGTTTATGATTCATTTTTTCTTTTTTTTTGTTGTTGTGGTGCTTTTGCTTTTTTGGTGTCTGTTTCTTTCTGCTTTGATATATTTGATTTAGTTTGATCTGGTCACATTCAAGTATGACGGAAACTTTGGTTTATAAAATTGCAGGATGCTAGATAAATGATAACGTATATGTCATCAATGCTAAAAAAGTTGGTTTGAACAAGAGCGTATACCAATTTTAAATAATAAACATGCCCCTTTTTGGGGCAGCAAGTGGAATAGTGAAGCAATTGCTCATTTTATAACCAAAGGGTCGGAGGTTTGATGCTGACCAGGTCCCCACCGCACTGCCCTGTATGGATGCGTGTGAATGATTAGTGGTGGGCAGGAGGCAATAGGTGCAAAATGGCAGCCATGTTCTGTCCCCAAGCCAGCAGAGCGTCATCAAGGTAGCTTATCACCACCAGTCTGTGAATGTGGAGTGAATGAATAATGCTCAGAAAATTGTAAAGCATCTTTGAGGTCTGGAAAAGCGCTATATAAATTGAAGGCATTATTATTTTTATTTTACTACTTGCAGTTATATGTGCTACATGCAACATTTGAATGCATTCAAACATTCTAACGTCTATCGGGAATAGAATATGTGCCGTTTAGGATATAGGTGTTGGAATCTGACTGGCTAGCAAAGGAGTTTGAGTGATGGTTGAGATATTGAAGGCCGTGTGAAGAGGCTGAATGCTCGGCCCCTATAACATGCGCTGCACTATTGGCCCCTTGATGTGATTGATGAGAGCAGCACACTTACTAGCACTCTGAACATCTGTCTTATGCCTGCTTTGCCTCATGGAATGCAGGAGTTTTAGCTCCACTCTGTAGAAAAGGGATCCGCCACCATGCTTTGTTCCACTTGTCAATTTTTAGTCTTGACCTACAAAGCAGTAACAAAGTGTTGGAAAAAGGGGTGGATATTATTTGTGTTTTTTGGATTTTTTTAATTACATATCAATAATCAAAACATTCCAGCAACTCTGCGGTTTATGTTTTGTTAGGTGTTGCTAATGGCTGTGGCATACAAAAGAAGCAGAAGTAGTAGCACTGTGTTAGACCTCAAACTTATATTATGAACGTGATAATATAGAGAAAATATACAGAGATACAGAGAAAGTGAGCGAATTCAGACAACTGCAAATATTATTAAACAAATGGTAAATCAGGCCACGAGCTACTTTTACAAACTTCTTCACCTGTGTCTCACAAACATAACTTCTGCTACATTTGTTAGACTCAGGCTTAACTTCTAAAACAGCTGAATGTAAACTTCTGTTATTCTGTTAATAATATCTGCAAATAATGTTACTACTTAAAATCATTATAAGAAATAACTGTCACTTGAAAAATATCACAAATAGATGCTTTTGGTATTTTGGAGTATATTTTTATTTTTCTCATTTTTTTAATAATTCATCATGCTTGTATTCCATCGCTGTGATCTCATGATTGGGGTAGATTAAATAAGTATCTATTCTTTGAGCCTCACCATAGAAAGTGTGAGAATGTGGAGTAAGACTGAAACTGGGACACTGGTAGGTTCAATGATTTGAGAGTACGTGTGCTGGTTTGTTTGGAATATTATTGGAATTTTTGCAAAAACAATTCTCCAGTCGCATAAAAGCAGATGATTAAAACATACAGGTTTCATCGGTGCATTATGAAGCAAACATCAAAGAGCAAATGAATTGCAGAGGTTTTTTAGTAGACGGTTGTTGAATCTTCAAGTGCACTGTTGTCTTCTGTTGACGTCTGGTTTGAAGAAAACTGTCTCAACAGATCATCATTATAAAAGCAATGAGGTTTAGCGTGGGAACCCTGAACACTCATCTACTCATCAACATTTAGAGGGTTGCGAATGCTGTAATTAAGCAAATATACCCTGAACAAGTTACAAGTATCGAGCTCCGTGTCTTTGAAGAGACAGATGTTTCCTTCTGAAACAGCTGTATGACATTATTTAGAGCTTATTATTATTAAACATAATGCTCTTATTTATTTAGCTATCCAATAATTTGTCCACCCGTACAAATAAATGTACCTCTCCAATGACACATCCTCCTGCTCCACTGTAGAAATACACAACATTTCACAGACCAGAGTGGAAGTGTCACATACAGGGCTTTAAAACCCATTTGGATGAGGTTGCCTCAGGTGATACTTTCTCTGTTTGGAAAGAATAGCCTAACACAACTTCCTGTTGATTGCTGACTCGTCAGTTGTTGGCTAGAGGGAATCATCACTGCATGAGTAATTAGAATGTGTGACACAAAAACAGTAATCAGTGCTTTTTTTAATCGGAACCTTTTTTTTTGAGTGTTATAAACCACC
This sequence comes from Danionella cerebrum, assembly GCA_007224835.1. Classification (NCBI taxonomy): domain Eukaryota; kingdom Metazoa; phylum Chordata; class Actinopteri; order Cypriniformes; family Danionidae; genus Danionella; species Danionella cerebrum. Next base: position 118,725 of record SRMA01025093.1, read on the forward strand.
ATAAAACCACCAATCGTCATCGTTCCGTGTCATGTGCATTCATCATTGGGGATTTATTCTACTTCTTTTGGTTTGTATGGTGTGGATTTCTGTTGTAATGGATATGATGTCACCGAGTGCAACGAGAATGATGTAGTGGTGTGAGTGATGGGTTAAACACGCCAACTCAGATGTGATACTTGAGGTTGGTGGAACCGTGGTGTTTATAGCTAAGCCATGCCGAGCCATGTCGTGCTGTTACTAAAATCACATGGAAAAGCAGCAATGGTCTCTTCAGTAAGTGGTCTCCTAGGCCTCCGTCTGAATGCTCATGGTTGTAACAGATGGCAAAGCCACTTCAACCGGCTTGTCTTTAGAGAGAGGTTGAGGAGTTACCTTTTGGGACTATTTGTGAGATGAGATGTTCCACATTAGTTAAATTTTAATCTGTATCTCTAAGAATGACCAGTTGATGCATTTCAGAGCCTCCTCAAAAATATAAAAAAATATATATTCCTTATATATTATTTTCAGTAATATCACTATTTTTGGGTACTTTTTTATTTTAACCAGAGATAAATTAAATCCAGGGTATGGTGGGTTTTAAATTAGTTACATCAGACAAAAATGAAAAAAAAAAGTCCTTTTTTCTGACTGTTCTAACATATGATTCTACGTAATGTATCATTCTTAAACTTTCTGCCACCATTGCAGCTCAGTTATTTTATTTAAAAATGAATTTAGACCTAATAAAAGTCAAGAAAACAGCTCTTAGTAATATTCACCACTGCTACAGCTGTTTATTTGTTTGTTTTTTGTCTCACCTTTAATTGCTCTATGCAACAATATAATTAAAGTTATTTATATCCCTACAATGGACTTTTAATTGATCAGATTCAATCCTATGAAAAGATCCGAATAATTAGCACATAGCTGTGGCTTATTTTAGGAGCAGATATCTTCATAGGAATCTCCTAGAATCCTATTGTATGAACAGCTTGAAGTCTCTCAGTTTTAATCAATGTAATTAAATCCTGTGCAGTGTAGATATCAAAGCAAATGTCAGCGTGCATTATTTACCCGAATAATTACTGACTATCACTTATGCTAGCAGCTCCAGCATGGTGGGAAGTTCCTTAGTTCATTAAATAAACATGATGAGATCTGATCCAAGAAAGAAACAGCCTGTAAATAATTTAAGTAAGGATTATTTTGTATCCTTAAACATGATATTCTTAACTCTTTAAAACTCATATTACTGGTCATTTAAAGAACAACTGGCAACCCCTGGAGACTCTAATTGTATTTGAGTAGATTAGATCAAAAGAACTTTCGACCTTGGTCTTGACTTTAGACCCTTTTCTCTCTCTCCATGAGGGTTCTTTTGTAGTTGAGGTTGACACGCAATGCCTCATGTCTCAATGGACATAGTGCTGAATAGGTAAACTGAAGATGAGGCATGGATACTCCCTTTGCTCAATCAAGGCTTTGAGAAAGAGAGACCCCTCATGGATTCGAGCCACTTCCAGAAAATCATGAAGTTTACTTCCCCTAAGGAAGATCAACTTTCAGGAGTTACCCAGAAGAGAGTCCTAAACTGACAACTGCCCATTTATGAACATTTCAGGGCTTCTCACTGACAATACATTTATTTTCATAGTTATTAAGTAATGATTGTCGATAAGAATTTGAATATGTCTTAGAGTTATGTCAATTTCATAATTGTTTATTTACGTAGCTCCTTTACTTTGTAAATGCAGGCACCATTTGAAACGGCAGAAATTCTGCTGCTGTTGTTTTTTATTGAGGTTCTGGCTTCTACACAGTAAAATCCTAAGAGTTAAATTAACTCTACTCATAGTGTGATTGGTCCCACTCTATTATAGAGTTAAACCAACACTGAAGGAGAGTTATTTAAATAAGTCTACTTGAACTAAACAGTCTATTTTTGTCTGTTTTTACTCTTTCTGGAGCGGACTTGGTCCCTCTCTGAATAGTTAATTTTTAGTTTGCATTTTCCATGCAGATTTGGAAAAACATGAAGAAAATAGTTTATTAAATTACTCTTTCTCAGAGTCGGTTTAACTCTTTATAGAGTGGGACCAAATATACTCCGAGTAGAGTTAATTAAACTCTTAGGATTTTACTGTGAGGGGGCTGCTTTATAGGTCCATTTCTGAGAATAGCAGCTCTTTTTATTCAATTCCAAAAATGCTTATTTCTTGGAACACTGGACCCGTTTTCCATGTGATTTGTGTCATTTAGAAAGCTTTCTTTCTCTTAATAAAACTGAAAGCAGTGCGGATCCAGTCAGAGATGAGTCAGTATTAGAGCTATGACAGCAGTCTGCTGCCTTTTCTGAAAGAGATCAATTACTCTTTGCCATTTGACTACTTCCGGATAACATTCCAAAATACTTTTTGCCCCACATGAATGAACTTACTTTAACTCTCAAAACCCTAGATCTGGACCTCAAAGCACTTCCACGACAGATTTTCTTTTAATAGTTTTACCTGACAAATAGCTGATGTGATTAGCAGATTCTTTCACAGCCGCTCTGCATTTCACAGACCTCACATCTGTTATGGAAATTTCTAAGCAAGAGAGAAATATGTGATTCTTTCCCTGCCTGGATTAAAACATTTCATATTCTTGTACTATATACCATGGTGTGATTAAAATATCAATAAAAAAAGATATACGTGGCTAAAACTGAGTCACAATTTCGTTGCTAATTATGTTTGGCTATTTAAAACTATTTAATTAGGCCATTAAAGATCTTTGACTGAACATATGGATGCAATTAAGGCTGGTCAGATCGCCAAGGGAGGAACAGGCCATTAATTACGCATCATGAAGATGAAGATCATGGAAAACACAGTGATTCACTGCTTTTACGCAACACAAAAATCCGAACTGATAGTAATGCTGAACTTTATCCAGATATGATGGTGTTTGTGGACAGGTGTCAGTATCACTTCCTGTTCTTGCAGAGTCACAGATTCGTTTTCTCTGATTCATGAATGCGCATGTGAATACGATCCCAGAGTTTCTAGAGCTATTGAAATTTGGACAGGATTAATGAATCATAGTTTTGCCGCACATGTGCTACAGCTATTCCTTAAAGTCACACATTCCTCATCCACACATCTGCTTCTGAACTCACACACTCTGTAAAGAAGAACTCTGGGTTTCTCAGCGTAATGTAAAAGTGCAGGTGGTTGATAAAGAATAGCAATGTATGTTTCTTTAATTTTTTCACATTATTTTTGAATGATATACCGGTATGTTTCTGTTTAAGCACTATTAAAAGTGTTTTAGAAATGGAAGACTTATGTATAGTTAAACTAACACTTTTAATATATCTTTTTCTCAAAATAGTTTATTAAAAAATATTTGTACTCTTTAAAATCTGATTTTTACTTATTACTTAAAAATAAATAAATAAATAAATAGGCATTTTAATTTTAATTCCACTAACATGCATTTGGTATTTAGTGACGTATTACCTAATATTTGTTTCACCTTGAAAAAAGCAACATAATTTAAAATACAAATTAATGATGCTCCAGTATTAAACTGGCAAATCATGTGCTAAAGTGGTCTAATACAGAAGTTGGATCTCCTGACACTTAAATGCTCTTGATTTCTACACTGGAGTTGGACTGTAAAAGTACTCCTGCTGTGAAATGCTTCCATTGTCCATTATAATTTTTAAAAATGTACAGCTTTGGAATATATTTTGTTTGAGATTAGAAAATACAAATATTTAGAGAAAAAACAATTGCAATATCAACGAGAATCTGAACAATTCCTGCCTTGTAATGTGTCATTACGAATGAGTGCATCTATGTTATATATTCCCAATCGAGGCGTTGGGGTTGGAAGTGGGGAGAGATCTTGGACGTTGTCAATAAATGTGAAGTTGGGTTTGGTTTTGGTTAATAGGGTTATTGAGAGAGTGGCACAGTGGTCTTCCACTTGGAAGGTTTTCGGTCGCTGGTGACCTTCCTGGAAAGAGTTTGCATGTTCTCCCTGTGCTTGCGTGGGTTTCCTCCAGGTACTCCGGTTTCCCCCACAATCCCTAAAACATTTGGTTAGGTTAATTGAATAATCTAAATTCCCCTTAAGAGTGAATGTGTGAGTGAATGTTGCCCTGCGACCTGTTGTGCACTAGTGATAGCACCCCGTGACTCCGAAAGGCAATAAGCGGGTTAGAAGATTATAAAACGACACTTAAAAAATGTAAACAAAAAAAAACATTTAAAATGAAATAAATGTAGGAAAAAGATTGTCAAATGTAGAAGAGATGACCTTAAAAACATTTAAATGAAATTGTGTTCCGGCGAATTCAATAGCTATTTGCATGTAGGAAAACAATACAGCCACCTTGTTTGTGCTAGCCTAGAATGCCATGTGATTTTGGTGCAGGAATGTTTTTTGTCAGTGCACAAAGCTTTCTTCCTGTTGTGTAATGTGTAATGTTCTTTACAAAAAATATATGTGTTTTGCAAATACAGTACATCTTAAAAGGAAAATATTTGGCATCAGGTTTCACTTAAAGATTGTTTGTTCCCATGTGACAAACCTGATCACCTAGACGTCTTGTGCTACTCCTTTTTTATGACAGACAGGAAGTGACATGCAATGTATACTCACTGAATCATTTACTAAGAAGACAATACCATGGGTGTTTGCTGAAAACAGAATATTGCTAAATCAATAATCTATTATGAGTTGTTTATATATATATATATATATATATATATATATATCTGTCTAAATTATGATAAAATCATTCCGTCTCTCATATTTTCCATTCCATTGTCAATGATTGCTCAGAAACAGTTCCCAGAAATATACTCAAGTGTGTCTGTTCGGATTCATATTGAAACTAATCATCTTCAGATTCATCATTTGTAAAGCTTTATCTTTCTGGAAATTCCCCCCAAAACTATAGCATTGCAAAGCCACTATATTTCAATGGAAACCACTATTTGTTCATTAAACAGAACAATTAGTAACTAGCACTAATAATTTTAAGAATTGGGATTGCAGTTGAGAACTAGCTTCAGCATGAATCCCTGCTTCTAATAAAAGGAAGGGAAATATATGTAACAGAGAGACCTTCAGTGTCCTACTTCAGCTTCTCACGTGCCTCAGCAGCATTTATCCTCTTGTGTCAAAACTAGAAATTAATGACATCACTTTGCCATTGGTCAATTGGGATGTCACTCCAGTGTTCTCAGTGTTAGAAAGGCTAATGATGCTTTATCCAGGAGTCGCCCACTTCAAAATGACTGAAGCCACAGCCTTGACCAGAGCAGGGGACATTCCAACCCCAGAATATGTAGAATGACAGGAGTGTGACCTTGTAAAGCTATCTCTGGCTTTGGGGGGAGATATTGTACTGTGAAGTTAGTTTACTTTTGGCCAGAGGAGGTTATTCTCTGTTGCTCTCTGTGCCTTTTAAATTCTGCCAAAACAGCGCCAAACTAGGGATTAATGGACTCCGACACACTTATAGCAAAAGCTTACCAAGGCTTTTACATTTTAAGGTGGAGTTACACTGGGGAAAATACTGTTAGGCCAACAAATCACACAGAGAAACCTCAGAAGGATTGAGAGCTGGGAAACTTTAAACCTCAATCTTCCCACATAGCAATTTGTATCTGGCCCATCTCTGGCTAGGCAACTAGCTTGATCCAAATACTGCAATGTTTACGATACATAACTTGACCTTGTCTAGTTTCTGGGCCACATATGGGATATGATTGCACCTTGCAAGCAGCAGCTAAGTTGCTGCAAACTGATGCAGCCAGACTATGCCCATGTTTGGCTCAAAACCGTTTGCCATTGCAAATGCTAAATTTGACTGGGTTGGGCACAGATTGTCAATAAGTTTGGGCAGAATACTTTGTTTCCTTTGTGCATCCATGAACCTTGAATGTTTATATGACCTTCTGTTGTTCTGGATTTGTGGTTTGTTCCTTAATTGACCACTGTTTAACTCACAAGATCTGCCTTTACGTTCAGATTCGGTCAGATCTGTGATCTCTTTCACATCTAAGAACAAGCATAGGCATAACAATATTAGCGTATTTTCTTTACAATAGGCTGCATTTTTTTTGTTTTTTTGTTCATTTCACTCAAATTGTGTATATAATCAAATTTGAAGTATTAATGAATAGAGGACCATGATTCGCAACAGTTCAGAAAATCAATAGTGTAAACATTAATTGTCATGTTTTACTTCATTATACGTTAACCAGTTTTTGAAGAGTGCATTTCTCAGCTGGGATGTAATTCTTCCGTGTAGTGGCCCAAGGCTCACAGTTGTTTTAGTGTTCATTTTATCAGGGACAACCAGTGCGTTGTTATGTGCTATCTTCAGGAGAGTACAGCATAATATCCTTGTTCTTTTCAGTATTGTATCGACAGTTGGCCTTCTGTTTCACTGTAAGACAGACAGATACAATTTGATCTTCTAACTTATTTGGATTTGCTGGATATCAATACTAAAAAAATCTTTATGTTTACATGTACTTTTATCCAACATGTCTACACTCCGACTGCAGGCCAAAGTGACCCAAATATGATTTTTTAGGCAAATGTGACATTTATCTTATATTTTCATTGCAATCTTATATTTATCTGAACCAGCCATTTTAATGTAGAGTCTTGGATCAGAAATGCATCCAGAGTCTAAGAATTGATAAAGCCAGTCACATCTCTTTTCCACCACTCTTGGTTGAGTCTATGCACTTCTTTCAAATGATTTTGCTCCATGAAAGACCATGAGTAAAAGTTTTCTTCTTAATATCGTTTGGTAGTAATTATATTGGCTCTAGGCCGACACAGTGATGCAGTGGGTAGCACTGTGGCCTTCCAGTTAGAAGGTTGTCGGTTCAAGGCTCACCCGGTGACCTTCCTGGAAAGGGTTTGCATGTTTCCCCTGTGCTTGCATGGGTTTCCTCCATGTATTACGGTCTCTCATACAATCCAAAAACACGCTGCCAGGTTAATTGAATAATCTAAATTCCCCTTAGATGTGAATGTGTGAGTTGATGTTGTTGCCCTGTGTGCGATGGAGATCTCTGCACCGGCAGACCCCCTGTGACCCCGAAAGGGATTAAGCGGGTTGGAAATCAAATGAATGAGGTTTGGCTCATAAAAATGTACTTTGTTATAAATTGTTCTTTAGTCTTCTGCCTCAAGGAGAGACGATGCCATTTTGTCCGGTGATGTAGACGTGTGACACGTTATACCCTTATTTTTTTACACTACTAAGTGCTAAGTTTGCACTCTAACACTTCAACCAGTGTACTTTTTACATCTGGTAGATTGGGACGATATATAATCTGAGCGGTGTTAAAATGAACACTCTAAGTGTTGAATTGACACTGCTGAATTTACTGTACAAAATACAGTAAGAAACCTGTGTTACTAAAGCGACAGGAAAAACTACAGAATCAATATCAAATCCATAGTTAGGAATCAAGCGAATGACCAAACAAATTGCAAAGGTTGAGGTTAGCAAACAGTTTGTTTCAATAGAACAGTTACCCAGTCAAAAAGTAAATAAATTAGTAGAAGTTTAAAATTTGTAGGTGAGCGTTAGTTGAGTAACAACAAATACAAGGACAGAGACAACGAAATGTCACATTAACACAACCAGAGATCAGAGGGAAGAAACGTCCTGCGGTTCAACAATGAAATACTTCCCTCAGAACTTGAGGTTACAACAAAGTAAATCTTTCTGTAGTGATTATGTTCTGTATTAGACGTTTCTTTCAAGTAAAGTCGGGTGAAAGCCTGGATGCCTTTTCTACTCCTACAATATTCATTTTCACTCCATTTGTTGGCTCTTTATTGCTGGCAGGTCATAAAAAAGAAAGCATATTAAATCTTAAAGCTGAATGGGAATTGTGATTGGATTAGCTTTGAGGTTGTGCTTAAAAGGCCCGTGGACAGCTAGAGTAATGCAAACCACTTCAATGTTAGCCCACTGACATTTTGGACTGATGACAGGCCCGGGTCCGTTGTTGTAAGTAGAGATCACATATCTATTCCAAAGCTGTTCAACTTAATCACAGTCCATTTCATTTTGGCTTGCAATTAAACCCCCAACATATGTGTTATCACAGAGGAAGCAAATGAGTTCATCTCAGTAGGAGGTTGAGAATTATATAATATATGGCTTTATTTTGAGTTTGTTTCACGATACAGAATTCGTTAATTAAATCAGGGATTGAATTGAAACAGATAAAGCTTTGAGGCATCCTTGCTCAGGGAAGGAGGCATGACAGAAATACATTCAGATTTTATTGACTAAAATAAACAAATTGTTGGGCAACATCCTTTTCTCGGATGTCTGGTCTAGGCCGCTCCTCTTTCATCTTGTATCTTGAGACTGTTGTGACTCGTGGGTAACTAGCCTCCGTTTTTCATGGCTCCTGCTACATACAGTACCCATTATCCATTGTAAACTGGGTGGAACTACTGAGATTTTGGGGATAGTAAAAAAGATCTGAAAGTAGTAGGCTAAAGGGACAATTGGCTGGACAATTGGCAGGACAATTGGCACCACTTCCTGCTCCTCTCCACATTGGGGGTGGAGTGGTTTGTTCTTATCTTGCCTGACTAGTGAGTCAAAGATGACTCATTACTTAGCCTCTATCTATTTGTCATTGCTCTTGGCCCCACCCCACTTGACACAGACAGTATGCTGGATTCTTAAAGTCAATATCAGAAAACCACTTGCATTGTGTAATATGTGATACAGTTAGCACCTAAAACACACAGACTGTGAAGTTCTTTTACCCTTCTAGTAAAATAAAACAGTGTATTTCTGCAACCTCTTGTAGCAAAATGTACCTTTAAATTACAACCTACTCTTATTCAAACCCCCTTTGAAGCTTTGCCAATAGTGATAAGCTTCAAAAGCCATATTTTCTGACAACCAGCTGTCAAGATGTTTTAAGCATGGTCATTTTCCACAAACATAGTTCACAACCTACTCATCTTAGTGATTAGATGAGCAAAAAAAGACGTGCTGAAAGGTGAGCAAATATTGTGACCCCAAGGGCTTTATTTTTTTTTCATGAAATAATTGTTCTCGAAACAGTCGAAATCATTGATGGTGGTTTTCCAACACACATATTTAACTTCATAAACATTAACCATTATTGGAGCTGTTAGTATCTTTGAAGGGGCTTTGAAATAACTGCGTTGGTGAAAAGCTAAACATAAACATTAACTTGAAATGTATCTGTGAGAAACCTGGACTGACCCTCATCTCCTGCAATTATCAAGCAGTAAACATGCCTAGTATTCTCTGTAGTAGTAGTAATAGTCTTGCATTAGAAGAAGCATTAATATGAACTTCTAAAAATGATGTATGTCTTGATTTTTTTAATGCAGATTGAATTTCTTTTCAAATGTCTTAGAGCATCTTTATTAATTATCCTTCCAGTACTGTTCCGCCAGCTGTACATGTGCTTGGCCAGATTGAAATACTAACTTTGAATTGCTTCAACTAGTTTTAACAATAAGGATTTACAGCTGGTATTAAGATGTGTTTAGCTCATATAACTTAAACAATTTGAAACCAAATGTTTACCCTGCTCTCTACCAATTTAAAAGCACAGATGCACATGTGTTCCGCCCTTTTTTTCTTGAATTGTATTTAAACTTCATGGAATAATTCAGCACAAAGTACTCATGAATTTCACTACCCGAGTTTGTGTGCAACAGTCTTTCACCCATTTACTTGTGTAAATATTTTGGGTAACTAGGCGCATTTAAGTACATTTACATTTTCTATTGACTTTATGGTTTATGGTTTTAACTTAAAACTGTAACTCAAGCTAAAAATACAATGAAAATCTTTGAGAAAAATTAAAACAAAAAAGTAACTGCTTAATTTTTATGACATCACTGACAGCTCCCTAGCAATCAAATCTACCGAAGCTTTGGTATATGATAGAGACATGGGGGACATTGGCATTAAAGGCTTATTGTGATAAAGGGAACATTATATTATGTCACTGACTCCCCCATTACAATCACGCTGTTTGCAATAGCAACCAATATAGCATACCTCTATCTCAACTTTGGAAATTAGTGGGTTATATTTTAACCAAATCAGCAGATCCAGATATATATTTCACTCATAGTGAGAAGGGGACCTTTTAATGGCATTGTTAATTTCTCTCTAGCAACCAGATTGTTTACCTAGCAACTGATTTAAAAAAAAATGAAAACAATAAAAATTCGTTAACACCCCCAACCCTGCACCTTTTAGTAAATGTTTGCCCTCAGTCATAAGAGTCTTTTGTGTGGCAAATCACCTTTGGGAGTGGGGAATAAATAAGTCAGTTTTACACCCTGTTTATGCCTTTATTGTTAAATATAAACCCTTTACAAAATTATGAGCATACCCCAAAACACACACTGGGTATAAATAAGCACAAAGTCAGTTAACATTGTCCTTCTACTGCAGAAAATGTTTTATGTGAGCACAACTCATATTGATTTGTTAAACCAGTGAGTAAGTTAATGTTTAATCCCAATCTAATGTAACACTTGTGTTTTACAGATTGCTGGAAAGCCTTTAAGACAATCTAGGACGTGGAGATGGATTTGGGATTCCCCGCCATCCTCGAGGAATTGCATTTTGCTGGACACCCGCTATTGTGAAGTCCTGACTGATTATCAAGTCAATGAAAAGATCTTAATGCCCTCCAAAAAATCCAGAGACAGAAGGCATTGAGACACAAGGAGCTAAATGTGGACTCTAAACATGAAGCGTGTCTCTGTCCTGTTCCTCTTCTTTGTCCTCATGGATGGTCGGTGTCAAGCAGCAGAGGACGACGTCACTCCTCGCCTCAGTTTCTCTTACAGTAAGTGCACAGAAACCCACATGCACAACTCTCTCTGTCCATTAACTGAAAGTGCAGGATGTACAAGTCTATAAATAAGAGCCTCGACTTGAGAGCTCTTGGAGAGCAACGGGCTGAGGACCCTGTCATCTACTATGGACAGTAACACTTGTTGAAGTGTTGATAAACAGAAAGAAGATATCAAGCGTTGATTGGTTCATCCTGGCCTCTGGCATGTTCGTACGAAGGCGGATTACTTGGCTTACATAACCACTGTACCATTGCAAACATAATGCGTGACATAGAAGTGTATTTACATGCCATTCTTCAAACAATAACAAAGCATTTGTCATCAATTTCTCTTCTGTCTCTTAATTCTTTAGCAGAATAATACATCCATTCTCTTTCATTATGATTCCTTAGCAGTCTCTGTAACATAACCACTTCCTCTCACATGAATTGCAGGCTCTTTTGGGTGGGTTCATTCATGTTTTTGCTGGCTGTGGTGAACCATGCAGTGAAAGAGCACAATAAGTCTGTAAACGCAAGCGCCTGAGCTTTATAAAAGTATACTATTGAATGACAGGTGATGGTTTCATCACAAAGAGACAAAGGCTTTTGTGATGGAGAATGTTGACGCCTTATTAAGACAAAGATTGGTTTTGTTCATCGAGTGCTCCATGACACGTGGAGTCTTCTCATTTGTTAAAAATAATCCCATGTCGCTTACGTGGTTGGAACTGTGGATGTAACCCTTTTGAGCTGGTGTTAGATTGATGCCTTCACCACATTCTCACCTTATTGAACACTCAATAGCAAGCACTAGCGCTAACACGAAACTTGCCAGAACTTACAGTCTGATTCTTTTGAGGTTCTGTCTGCACGGTATTCTTAACCTCCCAAAACACAAACAGCTACCTAGAAAGAGATATAGACCAGTTCTATTTGTTTTAACCTTATCCTCATTTGGCTTCTCAAAAGACGACCCATTTACTCAGTGATAATAATAATAATAATAATAATAATAATAATAATAATAATAATAATAATAATAATAATATTACATTTATCCAGTGCTTTTTTGTACAATTTACAGAATTATTCATTCATTCCACATTCATTGACTGGTGGTGATAAGCTACGATGGCAGCCCTCAGCTGCCCTGGGGCATTCTTAGAGGACCTGGCTGCCATTTCACACCTAGAGCCTCCTCTCCCCCCACTAGTCAAACACATGCAAAGGCCACAGCCCAAGGCCACAGCGGTAAAATGGACCTGGTGGGGATCGAACTGATAAGTCTCTGGTTATAGGATGACCAACTCCACCCCCACGGCAATTGCCGCCCCAATGATTTAAATATATTTGTGTCTCTTTCTTTTTATTTTCATTTGATCAGTAAATGCTAGGGTCATCTTACTTTACTTGTCCTATCACCTCCTATTAGTATATGTGTCTTTTTTCATGGTCTCTCTTACACAGTAAAATTCTAAGAGTTAAATTAACTCTACTCAGAGTATATTTGGTCCCACTCTATATAGAGTTAAACCGACTCTGAGAAAGAGTAATTTAATAATCCATTTTCTTCATGTTTTTCCAAATCTGCATGGAAAATGCAAACTAAATATTAACTATTCAGAGAGGGACCAAGTCCACTCCAGAAAGAGTAAAAACAGACAAAAATAGACTGTTTAGTTCAAGTAGACTTATTTAAATAACTCTCCTTCAGAGTTGGTTTAACTCTATATAGAGTGGGACCAAATTCACTCTGAGCAGAATTAATTTAACTCTTAGGATTTTACTGTGATGTAACATTTCATTCTTTATGATTTTTACTGATTTTAACAGACTTTTTTTGTGTTACATTTCAATTCTCTTTTATTCTTCTGAACTCCTTCATAATTTCTCAACATTTTTTACTGACCATGTTTGTCATCTAAAGTTGTTTATCTTGTGTGCTGTACCCAGGATCATGCTGTATTTTGAGAAAGAAAGCAGCTGTGCTTTCTGTTTCTTTCCATAAGGAATCTGCTGCATCTCCTTATTGGAGTTCTAAACAGAAATAAGCGCATAGGTCTTTAAATCTAGTGAGTCATAACCAACATTAATGAGCTTCAAATATTTTCTAAATTTATCATACTATGTGTAAAATACATGTTATTTATGTCATCATATGGAAAATATCTAAGCAGTGTTTCGCAAATTTTCAGATTTAGAACAAAAACAGGGACGAACACTCAGGGAACGCAAAATTGAGAAAATGCACTTTTAATGTTTGTTTAAATCAACAAATACAAAAACAAATAACTTTTTTGAAACCTACACAAAACTTTTTATTACAATTTTACAACGTACAAATATTTTAAGCTAAGGTCTATAGTGTTGGTACACATGGGAAACACATGTTAAATTTGTGAAATGCACAACAACAAAGCAATATACAGCTACTAAACAGGCCCCATCCCCTCAAGATAATGAATTATCTTGATATTAGGGAATTAATGATACTGAACACAAAGCACGCTATTAATTTGTTGTTTCAAAGGTTCATATTGGACATCCAGCAAACTGGAACACAAGAAAAATTGTAGTATTCCAAATAAAATTGTGTCTCCAAAATTCAATTTACCCCTCACTTACAATAAACAAGTGCTTCTGTGTTTTTTAAATAGATCAAATTACTTCCAGTGAACTGTTTCGCATGTGCAGAACTAGTTGAGTTAAATGCAGGAAACTGATGTGGTCACATCGACTCCAACTTAATGCTAAAAGGCCTCAGAAGTTTTGAAAGCCACACAGTGATATAAAACACATACTACACTCAGACCGGCACACATTTCGCCAAAGGAAAGGGGCCGTCCCATCATCCAAATGGTACAAATGCTCTCCTCCCTTTGCTGGTTTGCACCTTCCCTCCATTTCAATAAGGAAACAAATCTGGTTTGGATAATAAATGTGTGTGTGTGTTGCGGTGCAAACACTGGTCTGTTTCTCATTATGTGCCTAACAAGAGGAATCATGGGTGGTGGAGGAGAAACTACATCTGCTCTGCATCTCTTAGTTTGTTCCTTTCTTAGATACACCCTACACTGCTGAGCTTAATGCACATTGGAAGATAATTAAAAAGACACCAATAGTATAAGTGGTTTACACTGAAGTTCTGCTTATTCAGCCCTTTGTTCCTGGTAAAGCTGTACAATACAGTTACTCAAGTCTCAGGGAAATATTTCGGAAAGAAAACCAGACAGCTACTACTGTCCATTGATTTCATGCGGTGATTTATTATTATGGTGTGAAATGAAAGATTGTGGTGGGAAAAAATCAAACAATCCTAAATTTATTCCAGTGTTACATTTGGAGGATCTCTGTGCTTTACATCACAGATTTGTTGCACTCAGGTGTCTCATAGTAACTAAAGGAAAAAAAGTCTCAAGCTTTTGAATCTGGAAACTCAAGTTAAAGTAAAACTTCAACATTTAAGATGGAATCCTTACATTTTTTTCCAGGGATAACGAACCAACTCATGACCTTGACTTTGCGAGTGGTGCACTCTTCAAACTGAGTCACAGTCAAGCAGGAAAAGGCCTCAAATCTAACTGTGCTTGTGTTTTGACTTACCCGGGATCATGTATTGTGTGCTTTGTGTCACTCAAAGGTTTCTAAAACATTTTGGAAGCTAATAATTGGCATATTTAGCTACAGAAGTTTGTCCCAGCCAGGGAATTGTAATAGATCAAAGGGTGTGGAACATGGGCATAGGTTTCAGGATTACCCCATGCCCTTTTCCTTTTCCTATCTGATGTCTTCACCTTTCACAGCCCTCCTTGCTCCAGGTCCTTTTATAAACCACTCACCATCACATTGTTCCTTGTCTAATTAACCATCAATGAAACACAGACTTCGCAAGAGTTCCAGGAAGTTCTGTAGCTGATAATATCTCCACAATTCTTTTTCTGGCTTTGTCTTCATCTGCTCCTGCAGATTGTCCACACCTTTCTGGGATCTTAACCGGCAAACCCTACTCAACTGGGACTTGTCTTCCTCTGACAATTTCAAGCCTTCATCATTGTGGAACCAGTCATGTTCATATTGATGTTCTGATTACAAATGGATGAACGTTCAAAGTACACAACTATCTGAGTTCTAAAGTTTTGTGCGATAAAGCACCTCGATTGAAAACCATGGGTGCCATCACATCTGATCGAATGAGTGCCAATGAAAAGAGGCTTTGGCATATCGGATCGCTTTTTTGCAAGGAGAACAACCAATGAAAGCTGGCTCTTTGATGAGGCTCATCCCACATTTTCATAGCTTCGTACAGGAAAAATAAGAAGAGGACGATATGGAAGAAATCAAAGAACACATAAACAAATTCATGGATGTCGAGCAGTTTGTACTTTTTGTGGCTGTTAGATAAATGCCATAAAGATTACAAAAGTGTGGAGAAAAGATAGGATTTGTGTTTAGCTATTGCCTTGGAATGCAAACGCCATCTTCAGGGTGGGAGTGTCATTGCATCAATATTTCTTTGACAAAGAGGTAGAGCACCCTGCTGAGAAGCCATTCGAAGATTGATTACTTTGTCATTTGCAGCATACTAATAGCAAAGATGGCTGAGCAGCAAATAAAAAGAATTCACCTCATCACAGTTATCATGAGCATTAGAATTATTGATATGAAATAAAAACTAAAAACAAAATCTTTTCTGCAGAACATTTTAACACTTTAACATGGATGTCAAATGGGAACCTGGTCACTTGGGAGGTTGCCGCTTGGTTTTGAGCCAGTTATGGAGAAGTCAAAGACATGACAGTTGAGAAAGACAAATATTGACTTAATCAACAAGGAATCTGAAACATGTCATTTGAACACAAATGTAAAATGTTAAAGTGGATGTTTAAATTATACACACCCATGTTTGTAGTTTTTGCAAGCAGATTAGTCTATGGATTATGGTTATGAATGCTACAAGGAATTTTGAATAAAACAGTAGAGTGAACATTTCTTCTGAAGGTAAATTCATAATGATTCTTTAAAAACTGTTTTAAACATACACTTGATCAAAATGAATCTATTATAGTCAAATTGCACATATTTATTTTAAAATTAAGAATTTGGTCATAGATTAATGGTCAACTGTTTGGAATCACTTACTAATGTCTTTGTGGCGATAGTTAGAGCAGTAGTGTATGTAATTAGAATTTGAATGACAGTTGATCTATATGCTTATAGTCACATCTTCATGCCAACTCACAGTTTCGGTGTGGCACCGAGGAATTTTTCAAGCTACTGTGCATTCTGAATAGCAGGCACTGGCACACTTCTTTTCATGATGCTTCCATCGTGATTGAATTACTCTTGGCACAACTTGAGAATATTAGAGCCACAATGTGAAATTCTCCAAAGTATTATCAATAAATCAAAAATCACAAACACATTAAACCACTAACACCAGTTTATATCACATGAGTTAACATTTACATTTATGCCTTTATCCAAAGCTACTGACATATTGGGAGAAATAATAAGCAATTTGTACAACGTGTCAGTAAATCTTATGTAATCCTCACAGATGAGGTTTTGGCAATTTCCAGAACAGACATGCCTAGACAATGTAACTTTTTCATGCTCCTTGAGAGTTTTCATTTGGTTTTAATCGTTGAGAAGAAATGTTTCACCATCTTTCTTGTTTATGAAATGGCATGCTACAGCTCACTTCCATTTCCAGTAAAACGCATCAAATTCAGGGCTGCATTAATGAAAATGTCATTTTTGTATCAGTTTAATCATAATCAAATATCTCAACAATGTATCACCTTTTCTTAGTAATTGTAAGATTTTTGATTACTTTTACATTGATTTAGTACATTGTAATCAGATTTTCTTCTGTCAATCTTGGCATTCCTCAGACGGTTTCCTTTTGTTTTGATCATATAAGAACCAGGGCTTTTTCAAATATCCACTTCTCCTCAGATAGTTCCTTAAACACCAACACATCACTCCCATTATCCTTCTGAATGGACCGCAATTCATTGACTGGGTGGTGTCAGATTTGAGCAGATTCCAACATTTTTTATTTTATTTATGTTGTTCATTTTGACCGTTGTGTTAAACTCAACTTATTCAACTTTATCTTTCTTATTAAATCTTCTCTCGTCCTTCCATTGACTCTCTTGCTAAATCCTCTGTTATTCAATCCTTCATGCTGAGGGCTTCAAAACTTTGGAGCTGGGAGATCCGGTCCAGGCTCACAGGTGGACAAGAACAGAATGTTTCTGAAGTCTGAACGAAGTGTTACGTCATTCCCATCTCCTTTCCTCTGGAGAACTTCAACAGTCATTTCTCATCAACGCAGAGCAGATATGAAAACATAGCAGGGAAGAAGGAGTTGTTCTTTTCCCTTTTGGGAAAATGGCTTGTTCTTAAAGGGAAAGGCACTGTAGAAGATCCTGTTTCCCAGGAGGATTATGTTAACCACTTATTCTGGATGAAGCTGAGCTTTTGAAAAAAAATGACTAAAATGACTTAAAAAATGATGTGTAAAAAAATTAAAATGCACAATGCACGGTATTGCTTCTGTAAATGTAAGAAACTGTAGTAGTTTCTCTATTTTTCATCTGAATGCTATGTTCCCATCCAACCTCCCCATGTTGTGTTTCAAATTGCACAACTGAGGTGACCTTGTGTGTTGCATTCTATTGTAGATTGACAAAATCAATTTCATTATTAGTTTCCACTGTGTTAACGCTCAGTTTTCACACTTTACTCATAATCAATTTAAATCAGTTTTCACCCTGGTAAAGTTCATTTTTTCACACTTTTTTGACAAAAACTATTGGGCATTAAATGAATGTTTTTCTCAATGGGGATCACATGTGACACACAGGAATGTTACATCAAAAGAAAGTATGCCATTGCACTGAAATCACTTTTCCAGTGGGCCATGCCCCTTCAGTGAGACTGAGTGGCAAAAGAAGCAGTAATGGCAACGTTTTATTGAGAAAAAGTACAGAATTATTTATTCTGATGATTAAGTTAAAAAGAATTGGACTCATGATCTCCATTTTTATTTACATTTACTCCCATGACTTAGTGGATGATCCGCTTTCCATGGACATAGAAATTTGTATTTCCTGACATTTGTACATTCCCGATTTTAGCACTGGGAATGTATACAATAGGCATATAAAAACCTTGACGTCTGTCATACCTTAAAGCAGGATTTGTTGGTGAAAAGAAATTATATTACACTCCTTTGTAACAATTTCCACACTGCGCCATAGGCCAGTGGTTGGGGATTTCTGATGTAGATAGTCTACAGCTTTTACTTTTTATAAAGTTTAATTGCCAATTCACAACATTTTTGTCATTTTTGGTGTCAGAATTTTGACTTGGGATTTGCGTGTTTAGTGCTCTATAGCTCCTTTTTCACCCTGGCCCCTGAACAACATTCTGTATTCGGTTTGTCACCATAAAACATGGGAATTTTGTATTTATTGCATGTTTTTGGCTTCTTCAATGGAACAGATCATTTAAATGTCAATTCCCAAGCAACAGTTACAATAATATGATTGAAGAGTATTTTTTCCAGATTGTTTTTCCAGACATCAAAGCAGCATGAGCACTTTGTCATTAGGGCAGTGAAGGGTTTGTCAGTCTCTTGACACCTGGAGATGACATCATTATCTTTTACACTGCAAGCATTGTTTACTTGGCACTCGGCAAAAAGAGACAATACAAAAATACATTAATTTTTTTTAAGTGTTTAGATTTAAACCCTACTTTCTTGAAGTTCATTTCAAAACATATTCTTGAAATATTTCAAAAAGCACCATGACAATGCTTTTTTTAGCTAGATAATTTTCCCCAAAACTGCATCATTGTACTATGGCCATCAATATGCTTCAAAATATTATTCATTGTTGAGTATTTTTTGTTATTCTCAGTAGCAAATAACAGCTGAAACAATCCACGAGAGACAGAGGTAGGCAAACAATAGTTAAGAAAGCATTTCATCATATATTTACAACTCTGTAGGCTTTTAAATCAAGTGGCTTCTCAGTTTTTTATTTTAGTGGTTTATTATTTATGTATAAGATTACCAATACTTTTTTAGTGCACCACACTGCTAAAAATACAATTAAACAATAATTTTCATTTTAAATGCACCTTCAATAATACAAATGCCACTTGACTTTAGTTTTTCCCTATTTGTATCAATTACTATTTGATTCCATTTAAACATGAGCAAAGATGTAGTATGTGTTCTAAGCATTTTCTCCTGCTGCTGAAACGTCAGATACACTGTTTACTTATCCTAGCTGTCTGCTGTGGCCTACACAAACCAATGCTTTGATCTTTCCCTCTGACAGCCAGATTGCTGCACATTCAACGCTCTTTTCAGCACGACTGTCTGTGTCTCTAATTAACTTTGGGCATGTTCTGTTAGAGCAGCCGTAGGGAATTCTGCTCTGAAAACCAAACATGGATGGCCCGCTTAAAAGCCTGCATAATTAATTTCTTTCTAAATGGATTAGAAAGAGCATTGCACTGTGGATATGGCAATCCATTTAGTAGTGGCTTTCTTCAAAAAAAATATGTGTAATTGCATAATGCCAGTAATGATCTCATCATTAACAGTAACAAAATGAATCCAACATGGCTGTTGTGTTTCACGGTATGAACAATACAGTATTTTGTGTGATTGCTAAATCTTACTGTACTGAACGCTTTTGCCAATTATTGGCTGTTTGTGTTCATCATGTACATCACGTAATGTTTTGTTTCCCATCATGTCACATTGTTATTTTTTTGTTAATTACAATGGCTTTGTTGAATACTTAAAGCTTTAACCCGATGCTTTTGACCTGATACATGAGAGTCACTTGTGTAGGTGTACAGTGCTCCCCTTTTGGATTACTTTTGGAATAAATTAGCTAATAATTTGCAAATTTTCATGAAACCAAATATTTTAACAAAAGGATTAAAAAATATGATTGTAATTTGATGTAATTGCCATTTATCTAACCAAATGGGATCCAAAAAATTACTATTTATGATATATCATAAATAGTAGCAACCTATCACTACAGTGGAGTTTGTTAAACAGAGATGAAAACACACTTTTAATGAGACACAAGAAAATGAATGCGAGTACTGCTTCACCACAGAGAGTAACTTCTTGGCTCAAGAATACCCCCTTCTTTGACACACTAGGCCCCTCTTTCTCTATGACTGGGAACAGGATAAGTATTTTTCCCAACATGCTTTATTGCCATTTTGAGGAAGAAAATTGCCGATATCGTCATGGAATTGCCCTATGAGAACTGACCTCAGTCATGTCAAACAATAATAGCACAGGCTGAGAGAGAGAGAGAGAGAGAGAGAGAGAGAGAGAGAGAGAGAGAGAGAGAGAGAGAGAGACCATTGTCTGTGAGCAGACTGGTAACATTTAAAGACATGTGAATGTTAGCCCCAGACACTCCACAATCCTAATTCTAGCTTATTTAATGGTATTAAAGAGCATTTTATTTTAACTGCATTCCATGTCATTCTTAATTAGTTTTGTTTGTTACAGATCACATTCAATGCAAGAGCAATCACAGCATTACATCTGCATAAGTGCTTACAGACACGGTTCATAGATATAATGAGCAAAGTATGCAACACATAGCCAAGCATTTCCATCTGTTTTGAGATGGTCTGCTTTTAATTAGTCCTGGACATGACAAGTGTTTACACAGTTCCGTGTACATTAAATGTGTGCACCATGTCATCCAGATGATTTTCTATGTTGTTAGTCTGCCTGAGATAGTGGGTTCCTTCGTATGCCTTATCTAGACATTCTTGACATATGTAAGGGGTTTATTGATGACATTAAACCATAATAATTTGCATATCTAAAAATGCTTTGCGATCCTTGCCTCACTAATTGCTTCCTTGTATTTGCTGTGATTCAAAAGTGGTATTGACCTTCATTTTGAGGCTTCAAAATGACCCCTGAGATATCAAGGTGATATCACTGATAGGATTCACATACCACCCAATGAGATCCATGAAATGCTCCTATAAATCCCTAAGAACCTACTTAGGTTTAGATTACGTTCATAGATTTTCACACGTTTACAAATGGGTTAAACTCTATCCACAAGGTCATAATTTAGTTAGTTCTGTTCAACATGTAAGCTGCAAGCACACTACAGCTGTGCTTCTCTGGAGAATAATTTGTGCAACCGCTTCTCCCTTTGCAAATCCCACTTAAGCCCTAGTTGGTTGCAGCTATCGCCCTTTGTCTGGTTCTGCTAAATAGTCATTAAAATTTCTTCCCAAACCATCAGAAATGAATGCTGCCAGTGGTGAATGGTACCCGGTATCACCCTGTAATCAGAGAAAGGGGAAATATGAGACATAGGAGCAAAGACCCCAGTAGAGCCACTAATGTGCCTTGTTGATCCCCTCCTGCGGTCTAGCACACTGGACTGGGTGGTAACAAAGCCTCTCGGTTGAGGACTGGTGCTCTATTATTACAGCATTGTCTCCCTCAGGGCACAGGCTCTTTTGGAGTCTTACCTCAGCTCTAAGTCGCCCACAGGAGCATGATCAGTGGTGATTACATGCTCTCTGATAAGACCTAGCAGAGGTGGATGGTCTGCTAAGATCCTTTAAATCAAGGAAATCAGTGACACAGTTTGAATACCATGAAGAGTTTAAAGTTTAGAATTACTGACCTTGTGTTTGACATAATCCACTGATGAGGCTTGGTTTCATTTAACCTCTGTTTAATTCTGGATTATATACTTTTAGCCTAGATTAGATTATATACTTATTTAACACATTACATTTCCAAGATTTTTTGGAACAATATGTCAGCAAAATAAAATTTAGTTCTTTTCCGATTTATTTATTTATTTGATTGTACAGGAACAGTTTTTTTAAACGCACTCATATATAGTTTACATGCTTTAAAATGAGTGTTTTTATACCAGTAATCTGCTGACAGATGAGGAGAACACTTTGTCATCTGCCAAATAGTGACAACGTTTGTATTTACAGTCTGGTGACATTCATTCGACATGTGTCTGCAGAGTTGAGGTGTTGATCTCTCTGAGTGATGTCATCATGGCGTGAGAGTTCTGCTTGATTCTGTCAGACTCCAGACAGACGAGATGAAAGACATTTGATTTAATACACTGTCTGAATCTCAACAGAATTCCCAAATGGCTCCTAGAAAGCTGTGGAAAAATGTGATTAAGCTTTCTGAAGGGGATTGACCCTAGCACAGAGTGTTTAAATCTCCCATGAACAAACACCCCTGCTGGTAGAAAAGATACTAGCTTGCATTTAAGCCATTGTCATGGAAACAGAAACAGCCCGGAGGAGCTGCCACGAAGATGATGCAGTGCAGTAATTTTGATTAAGAGATAAACAGCTGTCTCTGGGCTACATGACCACACACTGATTTAAAACTCACTCAAACTCTTCCAGCTTTGCCTGCAACAGGTGTGGACCACATTACTGTCAGCTGATTGAACAAAGATTCCTATGGTTTCTCGGCTAGGTTAGTCCTGATTAGTCCTGACAGCCAGATTAATCAAATAGCATTTTTTTTTTGTTAATTAAAATAAAATATCAAGATTAGTCCAAATAGTAATAAAGAATACTCTTACATTTTAAAAGGAAAAAAAATAATAGTGAATTTAGACTTAAATTAACTGCAAATAACAAGGTAGAGCACACATTGGCTGCATTTCCATCACCATTTTTTATGCACATTTTGGAATATCGCATTAAAAAAACCTGGGCGGAAATACCAAGATTTGCAATAATTTAGAAAAATTACAAAATATCTGCAACAACTAAGTGTATAAACTGAGTGGCAGCAGTTTATCAAGCATTTTCTTGTTGGATGGAAACTGTGCTTTATTCGCAAACATTTTATGCAATAGTCCAGTTTTACGCATAGATTTAATTTGCATATTTGATGGAAACATGACTACTGACAATATTAGGGGAATAAAATTATAGAGGTAGAGATAGGCTTGTGAGGAGGATTAATCAATAATAGAAAATGAGATGGGTGGGATAAGGAAGTTAGACAGGGGTCTTTCTTGAGCACACGGCTTTAGAAAAGAGAGCAAAGCCATGTGCTCAGCACAACTCAATCCACATGTTGACATATAAATGAAAAATCAAATTAAACCTCACCAGACAACAATAAAGAAAAATGTCTTAAACATAATTTGAGTAGTTTGCTGTGTGCTCAGTCAGGCTTTTGCTCCCTTTATATTCTTCTTGGTTTACTTGGTTCCTTACTGATTTGTAACTCGTCACTATTTTCTTAATGCACATTGTTTCCTCAACCTGTCCTGTGAAGTTTCAAACTCAGCCTGTTTCTGTTCTGTGTTTCTGTTTTCAACAAATACAGTAGTTTGTGATTGATCATCCGTGGTTTATTATAATTAACTTTTTATATCCAATTTTTTTCTATTTTTCTTTTTTACACTTTTTTACTTCTTTTTTCTATTTTCTTTTTTACACCAATCATGTCGCAGGGATAAAAAGACTGTTGTAACAGCAGAAGTCCATGAATATTACTCCTGTATTGAGTATTGAGGTCTGATTTTGATCATATATTCCACTTGTGTTACAAAAGTCAAAAAGTTGTCAAACACCTTTGTTATGCATTTATAAAAGTACATTCTTATGGAGAGTAAGATGGCTCTTAGTGACAGGGCTCTGTTTATTTGTTTGTTGCCTTAAAACATTGGTCGCTGTTTAAATGAGTCTTTAGCTGTTCATGTTTAAAGCCCTTAATAAATCCCTAAAAGTGTTAGCATCATTTTTTCTCCAGATAAATGTACTATGATACCTGACTTGGCACTATCATCTTCCATAAGAAATATTATATTATCATATTTACTGATAGTGCCTCCTCTCACTCTCTCTGTCTCTCTTACTCCCTCTTCATAGATGCAAACGAGAGGACGGCGAAGAGATTCTCACCTGGTGGAGTTTTCAATTACACCTCTCTGCTGCTCAGTCAAGAGGAAAACATGCTGTACGTTGGCGCCCGAGAGACTCTCTTCGCACTCAATATCAGTGATATCAGCAGAACGCAGCTGCAGCGCAATGTGAGGACTTGAAATGTTCTGAAAATGAGCTGGGGTTGACTAATTAACAGCTGCACGATTAGAAGTTTTTTTTTTTATAAATTGATTTGGAAAGTGCAGTAAATGAAGTCAGTTGAGTTAGGACGAAGGGCTAGTCTGCCCATTTTATTCTTTGAATATCAAACTTTAAAAATTGTGAACAAAATTTAAAAGGAACGCCCCAATCTGTGAATTGTTTAATTCATTGTATTGACATCAATGCAATCGTTGAAAATAAGTCTGATCTTTTGCAGTTGACATGGAGCACACCACAGAGAAAAAGAGATGAGTGCAGTTTCAAAGGGAAAGACTTAAAGGTGAGTGAATCGTATTCATTTTATAACTGAAATTATTGCAATATGGTTTGCAATATATATGATATAATCTGAAAAAAAAATGTATCTGTCACAACATGCATCATGACACATCCACACTGTAATTTCCCTGAAAGGCTGACACTGCATCAGACCTGCTATTAGATTAATCATATGCATGCCTAATTTGCTGCCAGACTGATTGGTCTTGGGTGCCAGCTTTAGATGGATGCTGGGACCCTGATGAAGGCACAGTAGTGAGGCTGTAGCTATAACATGCAGCTGGGAGATTTTGATGGTGATCAGTTAAATTCTCTTGTAGTGCAAGACCTAAAACTGTGTTTACAAGAAATAAAATTACTGACTTGCTCCAATTGACTTTTTTGGTCTGCCTTTTTCTGTTACATTAATGTTCCAATGACCAAACATGTCCTTCAACCACAGTCTTTAAAGATGCTTTAGATGTGCTTTATTTAAACTTATCAGACATTGCAAGGCTGAGCTATTAACAACTTCCAGTTTATGGCAAAAATTCTAATTTCTGCACACACATTGTTTAACAAAGTCAAAACAACTTTGCAATTCAACATCCCATATGCCTTAAGATATGACTGAAGGAGTTTGAAGGACAGATAAAAACTCTAAAAGGAAAAATAGCAAAAAAAAATGGCTGACTTCCTGTTGATTTTGGAAACACAAAAAAGTGTGTGCCAAATTTTGTTTACATACGACAAACTGAGAGTGCTGAAATGTGTTAGATGGCGCTATAGAGCCATTTTAATTCATTGAAGTAGAGGATTAAATAACTCTTCTTCAGAGTCTGTTTAGCTCTATATAGAGGGCAATCACTCCTAGTAGAGTTAATGTAACTTTACAGAGTTTACTGTGCAGCAATAGAAAAGTTGCATTGAGAATTGAATAAGAAGTCTGTTACTTTTTGGATTATTCATATTTCGTAGAGGAATTTGAATGCTCTGCAGTGTAACCACCACAAGATTAAATTGTCTTTCTTGCTTAGGAATATCGAAAATAAACCGAAAACTCTTTCTTCTGCATTTCTTCTTCCTCAATCCAGACGGACTGCTTCAATTACATCAAGATTTTGCTACGCGTGAACAGCACTCATCTGTACGTGTGTGGAACGTATGCTTTCAGCCCCATCTGCGCATACATCGTAAGCACTCGCTCTTCTATTCTATCAGGGTTTCACCACCTCCCTCTATGCTTTTAACAGGCTGCAGAGGAGGAATTAATTATCCATGTAATTTACTCAGTCAATCACAATGTTCTCAGAAATATACTCTTCCGCTCTCCCTAAGGGTAGACGCCGTTCAGATGAGAAATGATTATTGCCTTGCACTTTACTTAGGGCCCTCCCTCTAGAGACAAGAACTGGACTGGTCAAGAACTGACTAATAAGATGGAGGCTTTAGAATGGTGTTCTCTTCTGACGAGCTCTGCTTCTTTAGCCCGAAATGGTTTGCAGATGTTCACTTGTACATTTTCATCCCTATAAAGTCACAAACGAGAAAGAATCAGATCGGACATGTAAGCACAACTCCCCTCGCAGAGCACATGTATTTTATCATTATCCTTGGCCCACACACACTCTGTTCTTGCTATCTCACTAGATGAATCCTAATAACATGACATTCTCTTCAGCAAAAGAAGGTCCTTGTTTAGATTTACACAGGCAGTCTGGACAGTTGATACAAGACACGCCGCTCGCTTTCTTTACAAGAATGTCCTTGTGTCTATTTTTTCCACCTAGAATACGTCAGATTTTTCCCTCGTACGCAATGAAATGGGAGAAATAGTGACTGAAGATGGACGAAGCCGATGCCCTTTCAACCCCAAGTACAAGTCCACGGCCATCATGGCTGGTATGTATGGTTTGACAAATTCACAATATGTTTGTCCAATTTTGATTTAGAATTTGGTGTGTAAGTATGTTGATACTTTTGATTTAGATGTTATTTACTTTGTCTAAGGTGCATAAACCTGCTCCTTCAGTTCCAAACCAAACCAAAAGTAACTTACAGTTTCAGTTATCATTTTATTTCCCCTCTTCTGTCATAAAATTACACCCAAAGCACAATTATGACTAGTGCAACCAGTTTTGCATCTCATCATGTACTAGGAGGGACCAAAACCAACCAAACTGCCGCTAGATGGCACTATTAGATAGATTCACAAAATAGCTGTGCAGATGGCAACAGGTTGTTCCACCTGAGGTCATTACGGCAAAAAAATCACCTAATTGAACTTGATCTAAAAGTTTGGATCACTTTCTATATCTTTTTTTAAGTCCCGGCTCAAATTTAATCACATTTTTTGATTCTGTGAGAGAAGGCAATGAACGAATTTAGCAAAACAAGTCTCATTTGCAAATCCTCAGTCAACCTGAATCTCATTAAGTTTAAAGTTTTATAAATGTTTTTTTTACATTTGCCATAACAACTTTGCAGGCAGAACAAAATGAACAGTAGGGGAACAAACAACAGTAAGAGAAACACAACCCTACGCTCAAACGTTAACAACGTTTGAGTAACAACTGTAACAACGTTAACAACTGTTACATGAAGATCTCTACTATCCCCATATAGCACGAGAACACTCTATGTCTATGAATGGCAGCACGATCTCAGTATGGTTTTAATTGTGTCCCCCCTCATTTACAAGACCATTTGTTTGCTAAGTAGACAATCAATTATATTGCTCACCAAATGTGTCATAATTCTTCTCCAAATGTAAAAATAAGTCGCTTCAATCCCAAACATTTGTCTTAGAGCCATTGCATGCAGCTCTGTAAGTGTCCAGAAAACAATGGTGGTTTGGTCTAATGTGGAATTTAATCACTCAACTCACTAGGACTGTAACGATACACTCTGCTCATGATAAGATACATAACGTGATTTTATGTCCACAATATTATATGCATCACAATTATTTACGCCACTATATTCAACCAACTATATAGTTTTATATAACAAACCATTTTTGGAATAAATGGAATTTTAAAAGTTTGAAACCACAAAGTTAAGACGGCTATGGTCCAGTTTGCATTGTACGAGAGCATTTGATACCATCCATCCAATAGAGGGCAGTGTTTATGTTTGCTTTAATTAATCTCTTTTACTCCAAGTGATGGACAAAGCTAATTTTATAACCCTTCTCGTTTAAAATGTGAGAAAAGAATAATTGTCTCATAGCAAATATTACATGAAACAAGAAGATGCGGAAAAGAAGTTTCAGAAGTGACTAGAATGACAATCACTCCAAGAAGCTACACTTCAGCTCCTAGACGATTTCTCACAGCAACTCCATGATACGTATTGTGACAATTTTGTATTGTGATAAATTGTGCCACGATATAATGTTACACCCCTAAAACTGACTCTAGTAGGTAGCTAGGGATCACAGTTTTTTTTTCCTTATCTATTAGGCTAATAAATATAACTGATAATTGATAAAATCAAAATAATTTTTTTTTCTATGTTTACTGGAATTTTGAAAATCGACTCTGATTATGAAAGTCAAGAAAAAAACCTAATATGACCAGTTTATTCATACAGACATCTGGCATTTACACATTGTTTAGATCCAACTGTCTCATTTCTGTAAGCTAGACTCTCATCCAAAACGAGAACCCAACCATCTGAGCAACAGTGTACTCTAGTGCAATATGTTATCCGCCACCAATATTTTATTACTTTATCATTCTAGCTCTTGGGCAAAATAACCACTTATGCCAAGACCTGGATGATAGTGAAGCTTGTAAGGTGTGTGGTTCAAGGCAGGCTCTGAGAGCGGTTTGAATAAAACCTCAAAAGTCTAAAGCAAAGGTGGAAAACCTTAAGGTTTGGAATCTTTATCAATGTTGTTTGTCTGCCAAAAGCCTTCTCTGGATGTATGTGAGAGGAGTAGAACCAGTGTTAGTCAGTGTTCAAAGTAAAAAATGCATTGGTCAATGATACAGCTGTATTCCATTGCACTGTCAATGTATACGATTAAAGCTCTACAAATTAATATAAAACGTGCTGCATTTCCAATGTATTTCTCAAATTATTCACTCATTTAATTTATGTCTGTTTGCTTTTGCAGATGGAGAACTGTACGCTGGCACAGTGAGTAATTTCCAAGGAAATGAACCCATCATTTATAAAAGTCTTGGCCAGGGCACAGCCTTAAAGACTGAGAACTCACTGAACTGGCTTCAAGGTACAGTAAGAACCAATAAATCACTTACTAACATAATTCATCTCAACAAGGTTCAATCAATGCTACAGATTGAACTATTTACTTAAACGTAAATTTATTCGCATCAGTTTTTAGAATCACAATCTTCTATAAAATGCTATGACATTTTTCTATGTTAGTCTGGTGCAATATATTATACATACGTTGGTCAAGTCAGCTTTATTTATATAGCACTTTAACACAGTGGATCTGACCAAAGTGGTCACAGTAAGATCACAGTAAAATCCAAACTAAAACATGTTAAAGATTTAAGTATCTATGTGAAGGATAACCCCAGCTTTACCACACAATCCGGAGTGACGAACCAATCTGCTTTTCCTCTGCAGAGAGCATTGAAACTGTATAATGCACAGCCATGCACTGGTCATCCCTATTTAAAATTCATTCATTCATCTTTTGGGGTTTCATTCCCTTTTGGGGCCACAGAGGTCCACTAGTGGTCTCTCCAGCGCAGAATTTGTTTTTTTTTACATGAATGGAATGAGAAAATTAGTGGCTATTTAGTTAAATATTAGTTATTTGGTGTATTTAGCCTAACACTCATTCAACTGTTAAAATTGCCCACACATATATTTCAGGTTTGATATTTGTCAGATATCGTCTTCTTTTTATTTAAAGCCCTTCTATTTACAGCAAAAGCACGTTTTTGTTGTTTATTTCTTGATTGTAGTTTACAGATGGTTTCTAAAACTGCTGTTGACCACACTCATTACTCACACAGGCACATTATCACATTCAAAATTAGGGCAAATATTAAAAGAATTGCAACATATGAGGTTAGGCAAGTAAAAGGTATGGGTTATTTTACAGTTTTTTTGTAGGATGGAGGATATCAGTTTGTGATAGCAAATAACCAACTCTTCAACAAAGACATGGCTCAAACTCTTTTTGCATTGGTTGACTGAGTCGCAAGCACAGCTTTAGAGAGGAGACCATGACAGGTCTCCACTTATGAGTGCCTGTGTAAATTATGACTGTATATGTTGAAAAAAATCCATTAAGCAATCTTAAGCAAACCGGGGAATGTTAACATTACAAATGATTCAACAGCCAAGCCAATTTCCGACCACAATTTTTTGCTCATTTTAAAATATTGTGTAAAAAAAAAAAAAACCTCCATGGCAACGCCAAGATGTACATAAAATTAGACAATTTGAAATTTACACAACTAATTAGGATAAACTTTTTATCCAATGAGAAACATGTGCATACATTCAATGGAATCGCATTTATTGAATAAATACGGATGTAGCAAGTAGTAAGACATTACTGAGCGTATTGCATTTCATCTACGTGATCATGTAATTTATTGTTTACAAAAAAAGGCCAGCAACTTCCATTTTCTTTTTAAATTTGGGACCAATTTATCAGGAAGTGACGATTTTGTTCTCTTGGACTAGTTGGATGGAAACTGTGCTTTTTTATGCAATGTTCCATTCATTCATTCATTCATTCATTTTCATACCCGCTTCTTCCCTTTCGGGGTTACGGGGGTCTGCCGGTGCCTATCTCCAGCACACATTGGGCGAGAGGCAGGGGTACACCCTGGACAGGTCGCCAGTCCATCGCAGTGCAATGTTCCAGTTTTGTACAAAAATTTTATTTGTATTATTGAACGGAAACATGGCTACTGAGAGCTTTTTTGGTGGAAGTGAGACTCATTCAAGTGACTGCAGAGTCTTCTACATTTGCACATGTATATTTTATTTATACAAGAATACTATGTAATAATTGAATATGTTGCTATACGTGTTAGAGTTGATGAAGAACGTAGCTACACAGTCAACAAAAGCACTAGGTTGTGGTAACAAAGAATCTTCTATAAATAGATATGACAAGTTCGTCATAGCTACAAGGTTTTATGTGGATCAGTAGCTATAATGATGTTGTCCTTATTTTTTACAAACCTGATGTTGTTCTGTAGAGTCTCCAGCCTGGATTGACACTTGTTTTTATTTCTCCCTCAGACCCGGCTTTTGTGGGTTCAGCCTACATTCAGGAGAGTTTGCCCGGAGGCAATGCAGTCGGCGATGACGATAAGATTTACTTCTTCTTCAGTGAAGCGGGAAAGAAGTTCGATTTCTTTGACAACACTATTGTGTCACGCATCGCTCGCGTGTGTAAGGTGAGGCACACTCTTTTTAACACAATATTAAAAAGAGCAGGACGAGGGCCTTTCCCCCTGCAGCAGAAATCAAGCCCCAAACATGTTCCCCCATAACAAACATACAATGAAGTGGAAACTAATACATGTCCCAGTGTGTTTGTGCATGTTAAAAATGGGTGCACAAACGTGTGTTTGGGTGAGTTCACGTGTGATCGCTTAGTGTGTCACACCAAATTGAGAGAGGTCTGCTGCCTTTCAGAGAGATTAGGGAGCTTGTGTTTCAAAGACACATTCCTCAATGCAGAACGCTCCCTTTACTTGATCCGCTTCCAAATCTTATCACTGCTCAGCAAATATTAGCATTCATCCACTGACTTGAGAGGGCAGCTGAAAATGCACATAGCCGCCTACCCCCATTCCTCAGCTCTCCAAAGAGGTCAGGAACAGAATGAGTGCCTTTTCGTGAGTGAGTCATTGAATCATTGACTTAACTGATTCTTTCAAACTACCTATTCCTTCAGGGCAAAAAGGCACATTTTGATTCATTTAATCATTCACTCCATTGAATTTGTTAAATGTTAATTCAGGAGGAAAACAAAGCGATATGCTGCGCTTGATATGATTAACCCAGTGGTGTATTTGTTTGGACTACTTTAATTTAGTGGACAAATTGTATAAAATGCATATTTAAAAAACATGAAACTGGTTGTTCATTACATTACATTATTATTTAGCTGAAGTTTTGTCAATTCTTTCTTTCACTGGGATTCAAACTAATGATCTTTGCATTGCTAGCCCAATGCTCTACAGACTGAGCCAAAAACTGTTACATTTGACATTGGGCAGTGATTTAAAGGTCTTTTCAGCTCTGCATCTCACTCTACCATAGTTAACAATGTAAAGGGCTGATGCAAAACATGATGAATTCAGCAGAAACTACCTGAGTGGTTGTTTAAAATGAATGAAAACATGTCAGCCAATCAGAATCCAGAAAACGGAAAGACAATAGCAGAAAGCAGACATCAAACTTGCTATTTGGGACTTTGCAATTGATTGTCAACAAACACAAGGAGGGGATCCTCGCTGCAGGCTGGAGCAAGGCGATGGCCCTATGATAACAATGTTATGATGATGTCACAACATAACTATGATATAGATGCAAATAATGCAACCACTGATTTGTAATAAAATCATTTATATCTAAGTTATTGCACTCTAATAATAAAACACTAACCACAAAACTCTTAACTTTCATTGATCAAAATAAAAAATGGTGAAAGTGAAATTTACATTTTACAACAATATTTTTAACTAACATATTTACATGTAGCCTGTCATTGGGAAATGAAGCTGAGCTTAAGCTATGAAGGCTCGGGTCTAGTTTGATTATATTAGAGTATACAATATATTCTTGGTAAACCTGGAAATTTCTATCCAAATAAATATGAAATGAAATACAAAGACACTTAAACATCCAGGGCTTTTTAAGCATTTATTACTACTTTAAAATTTTCTTTAATAGATTATTTTTCAAACTGTGTTTTTTTGGCAATGCTTGATATATTTTCTTTACCTTTTTTATTTTTGCATGAAATTACACATAAAATCCTCAAACAATCCTGAAATTGCACAAAAAGTACAATTTGAAGTAGTACATTTTGAAAAAAAAAATACTGCAAAAATCTACAAAATTGACAACAAATTGTTTTGTGTTTTATGACCAAAATTGTTGATACTTTAAAAATGAATAAATCCTTCCTAAAGCAAATTTGTCAAAACAATATGAAAGTAGTATTTGGAAAAACAAAAACAAAAAACTCCTAAACCCTCCAAGTACTTTTTGTTCCATTGTGCTTTTTTGTACCAGATTTTTTGAACAACACAAGCCCATCTCACAGTATTGTACTTCCAAAGGTTATCCCTTCTTTTATCCTCTAGATTGCACGGATGGCACCGATATGGAGCTGTTGCTGAAAGGCACATTTTCTCACATTTAAGAATTTGAATTACATTTGAATTTGACATAACCCTTGTTTGTTTAAAACCAAAAATATCAAACTTTTAACCTTTTAGAACTCTACACATTATATTTGAAATCAAAATTAAACATGCTGTAACTGGCAAATGAAGGGACTTTTAAGGGTTAGACTAGTGACACTTCAGCTCCAAGAAGATTTTTCCCATTAACTCCACAATACATATAATGACATTTTGTATCACAATATATTCTTATAATCCTATCTCTAGAAGAATACGTTTATTCTCAATCACTCTCAGTGAGTATTGTTCTTCTCAAATTGTCCAGTTCTAGAGGAGGAACATACCAATCAGATCTCAAAGCTGCTACTGTTTGAGCTAAGAAACATATGGCGTCCTTTTTCCCACAACTTGCAACCAAAAGAAGGTTCACGATCTTTTCTTCAAGTCTTGTGATATGGATTATCACACTGGCTGGATGCCTTCTGGCTGTTAAATGGTTGCCCTGTCAGGGGAATGTAGCCTGTACTTTAAACATTATCCCCGGTTCTCTTTTTAGCTTGGCTCGTATTCCTTCTGTCAGATCCACATGAGTTCAGCCACGAGGAAAGAATCGCAGTGATTGTTTTTAGCTAGATGTTCTCTTCTTCTATAGTGACCCTTGAAAAGCCCTTACTCCACCTAATTGTTTGCTATTATGTGACACACAACAAAGCCTTGCTCAAGGGCCAGTGAGAGTCTCTTCCGTGCACATCTTTGAACTTTCTATCACTTCCTTTGCTTATGCTCTTCGCCTCAATGCAGTGTGTTTATAAACGAGGTCTGCATTTAAGTGCCTTGTCTGACCCTTTGCAGTACATGACTGGTTTCCATTTCTCTCTCATATTTAGCTTTCTGTCTTTGTATAACTCTCATTAGCTAACTGCTAACTGATTAACTAACGCTAACTGCATTTCGTTGCCTTGTAACTATGTGCAATGACAATAAAGTTGAATCAAATCAAATCAAATCAAATTAGCACTCGTCAACTTTTAAGTACTAGTATACGTTTGGATGTTCGCAATATAACTTTCGCAATATAACTCCTCATTATTGTTAACAGATGCTTTCTGAAAAGCATCTGATTTGCATTCATAATGACTTCGAGGTGATTTGAGAGATTTAAGAGAATGACATACTGTACATTTGAATGTTGGAGTTCATACTCTTATTATGTTGGCTTGAAGTGCATCTCCTCCTAGACTGTCCAAGCTACAGCCACCAAGCTTTGCCAAGATATCCAACCTGGTCTGACTCAGGTTTGCGATAACTTTTCAGACTGGTTGCACAAAAGGAATTCTGCGAAATCGCTTAAAATGCTGGAAAAATTTGTCAAACTGTAACCCCACATGAGAACCTCATGACCAAAGAGCACAATGCAAAATTAATTTAACCCTAGGACCTAGAAGGGGTTAAAGACATACTGTTGACTTATAACAGCTATTGAAAATACTCTGGAAAAGGCAACAGAAATGTCTTAAAGATGAAACATAGAGAAATTGGGGTTTGTTTATCATCATAGCAATAACTTAATATTCTTATGACATCACTGAAAACTTCCCAGCAACCAAACTGTTTACCCTAGCAACCCTTTTTTAGAGGATAAATGATAGAGTTGGTTTGTGGTACTTGTAGTAACATGGGGGAACATTATATTATGTCACTGATTAAACCAGACTGTTTACCATAGCAACCAATTTGGCAAACCTCTATCTCAGCCTAGGAAAATCATAGTGAAATAGGGGCCCCTGTATTTCACTCAAAGTGACATAGGGGACATTATATGATGTCACGGACTCATCCATAGCAACAATTTTTTTTTTTTTTTAGAAAAGTCATAGTTAACATTTAAATAATTGATTTAAATGTTAATTTAAATATCAAAAATCACATTTTTTATCTGGTTTGACCTTTAAGGTTATAAAACGAGTAACTTCACTTATTGACTATTGCCCAAAGTATTCACTCATATGTCTTTAGACAAATAATAAAATGCCATGAATTTTCTTTTACCTGCTGATCCCTGTTCAGGGTCAAAAGGTTCTGTGGGTGCATCTCAATGTTGCCAGTCCATTGCAGAACCACATTTACTCTCAAAGGGAATTTGGAGTTTACAATTCACCTGAAGCATGTTTTGGACAGTGGGAAGAAACCAAAGTACCTGAAGAAAAGAACAGGGAGGATATGTAAATGACATTCAGGAAGCCACCCAGCTGGCATCAAACTGATGACCTTTTACCTGAGAGGCAGCAGTGCCACCCACTGTGCCTCCATGCTTCGGCAGAAATGATATCTCACTCTTGATGCAACATGAGATTCTTTAAAAACACTCAACATTAAAAAAAGCACACACTCATTACTTGAGATCATTTATTTTTCCTGTAAATTAGTGCTAATAATTCTATTTAAAATAGCGTTCCTTTTATGCACCAGCGTTCCCTCAGCATCACATTGCTAAACTCTACAGTTCAATGATGGGTGGGCGTCCCCCTTTCAAATATTTTATTGGAATGTGTGTTTGGCATCCTGCTGGTAAGAGAAGGCGTTGTCCTGTGTGCTGAATTTCAATAATATTGTAATTAGAGGAAAGCTGATTTTCTTTGGAGGGCAGCTGAAATGGATGTATAAACATGATGCTGTCGATCTCAGCTTTATGTTCGGTTCATCCACATGTTGTTCGGGCCATTTGTGCTACACATTTGTCTGTTTCTTTGCCCAAACTTCTCTTGCTGTTCTCTGCTTTATCCATTTGTTTGTTCAGGTGTTCTGAGTGAAGTTCTGCTTGAAGCTGCCCTGAAAAACAAAAATATCGAGATGATTCATGGAGTGGCTTTGTTCTACCTGTGTCATGGGGTTTTTGATCGAAGCATTCTTTTTTCAGAGTTAAATACACAGCTTTTTTTTCAAAATGTCTGTTACTAAATTATATGGTTAACTATCTATCTTGGGTACATTTTTGTGCAGTGATTCATAATCTTTAAAAACTCAGTTATTACCCTTGATTTAACTACAAGGAAGTTTCAGTGATGTAGTTGAGGGGCGTGGAGCACTAATGTGTGTATTTTTCATAAATGATAGTGTCTTACCTCTGTTGGATAAAGAATGCTGTCTGTTTTGTTTAAAAGAGCTTATAAGTAACAAAATGTAAGGTTTCAAGCCGCGGGGCCTTAATCAATAAAAAAACACACTGCTGTGTTCGTTTTAATGCACAACATGTGATCGTAGCTCCACTGCTTGACCAAACCTAATCCAGTACGAGAGGATATGGAACTGATTTCCTTGAAAGCTGACATCATGATGATCAAGGTTTGGCTGATGGGCCAATTTCTTGATAGTGACAGCAGCTGCTTTAGTTCCCTCTTGTGGACAGAAATAGTCCTTGCATTCTAATGCGTAATATCAAAATATGGTTCTAATTATCCATTATAAGACAAACTGGAAATTTGGTGCGTGACAGATGAAGCGAGGTACTATAAGGGAGCCCCTGATGTTTATAAAGAAAAATCGTTGATGCACTTGATGCACCTTTCATGATGTTTAAGTATAAGAATCTAAATCCTGCTTTTTAAAATCAAGCCAAATAACGTTATTCAACATGTTATTTGTATCTCCTCATCCCCCGTTTGTATCTCCTCATCGCCAGCAAACTTTGCAAAGACATCCAAACTCGTCTGACTTGGGTTGACCGCTAAAGGAATTCTGGGAAATCACTGAGAATACTGTGAAATTTTCGATTGACTTAACATTGGGTCAAACTTTGTCAAACCAACTTTGTGCAAACGTATTTAAAGGGGTTAAATGTTTATCCATTGGCCTATAATGGCTTTTGAAATGGCCACGGAAATATCTTCAAGATAAATATATATTATGATCACTGACAGCTCCCCGGCAACCAAAATGTTTACCCTAGCAACCACATTTTCTGGATTCTATCTCAGCTTTTCTAAATGATAAAGACATGGGGGTTGGTTTATATAATAATGACGAATGAAACATAAAAATATGTCACTGGCCTCTCCATAGTAATCTGACTGTTTACCATGGCAACCAAATTGGCGTATCACTAACCCAGTTAAGGAAAAATATAGAGATGTGGGGGTTGGTTTAGATCACTGATATTGGTAAGGGAAACTAAGTATGATGTCACTAACTTTTCTATAACAACCAAATATTCAACCTTGGCAACCAATTCAATCTGCTGTTAGTTGGGACTTTTACACACCAACATTAAAGTTTGAGTAGAAATTTTAGCCATTTAGTTGACATCATTTAGTGACATCACAAATCTTAGGATCTCACCCCAGCGGTTAGGGACAAGATTTTTCCATGTAGAGTCTTTTTTTTCCCATTTTGTTTAGGGTAGGGCATTTAAAAGGAGAGCTTTTGTTAAATCTAGACTTTTTTTTTTATAAATAAAAAACCTTTAAAATATTTTTACAACTGCTAAATCTGATAAAAACTATGTGAAGATTTCATTTTCATGTTCAGTTGTATATTTTACTGTGAAAAGGTATTTGTATTAAGTTTTAAATAGCAGTTAATTGCTGAAACCACTGTAATAAACGCTGAGAGGATATATTAATCAAAACATTAAAGTAATAATATAAGAAAGAAAATTCAATTTAACCAATTTTATTACACTTTAATGAAGTAAAATGAAAATAATCACCAAACTTTTCAAATTCCCATTGTTAAACTGTAGACTGTATCTGCACTGTATAAACAAAATATTTATTTGCATTATTACAGGGTGATAAAGGTGGAGAAAGGGTCCTTCAGAAGAAATGGACGACTTTTCTAAAAGCCCAGCTCCTGTGTTCACTGCCGGATGATGGCTTCCCCTTCAATATAATCCAGGACATGTTTGTCCTCACTCCCAGCACAGAGGACTGGAAGAACACTATGTTTTATGGAGTCTTCACCTCACAGTGGTAACAGACTACACAGTCACCAAAAATGTTCCTATGCAAACCCTTCCATTTCAGCTATTGAGCTCTGTCTGGCATACTCACATGCTGCTCTTAGTGTGGGTGTTGAGGGTATTGATTGAGCCCATTAACATAAGGGAAAAAGGTCCAGTAGATTTCAGTCTGCAGAGGCTTAAGATAGACTCCTCTTTTCTCCACCTACACACACATTAGGCTAGAGAATTATTTTCTTTCAGCATCAGTCTGATTTTTGAGCATCTGTTGCTTTGTCTTTTAGGACACAATAAGTCTTTCATTTTAATAGTGATTACATTGTCAATGTTGTTATTTTATGTAGGTACAAAGGTGCTTCAGGAAGCTCAGCAGTGTGTGCTTTTACCATGGACCAAGTTGAAGAGGCGTTTAATGGACGTTACCTTGAAATTAACCGTGAGACGCAGCAGTGGTACCCCTACAACCATCCAGTGCCAGAGCCCAGACCTGGAGCTGTAAGTTTTGGACTGAAAACACTAGCGGAGTGCTAAAGTGTTTTATATTTCCATGTTTTTTTTTTATCCAGTTTTGGTAGCTAAATTGATTGGTTGATGTTAAATAAAGGAATAAAGTTGTATTTTACACATTTTTACAAAATTCAAATGTACCTTTTAGAATTGTTTATAAGGGCAAGAAAGTAAACAAGCCTCCACTTACCAAATGTGATGCCAACAGAGTTTCTGAAGAATGCTTTTCTGTCTCAAAACAGTGCATCACAAACACTGCCCGGGCTCAAGGGATCTCCTCTTCTCTGCACATGCCTGATAAAGTCCTGAACTTTGTGAAGGACCACTTCCTCATGGATAGTGTTATTCGCAGTCAGCCTCTTCTGCTCAAGCGGAACGTCCGCTACACGCAGCTGGCTGTGCACCGAGTACAGGCTCTCCATAAGCCCTACGACGTGCTCTACATTGGCACAGGTGAGGAGTACTGTACACAGTGTAATGCTCAAAGGTCTCTGTGCAGCAGAACATACTGGTCTCAATGTGAGAAATCAGGTCAAGATCAGATTGTGCTTTTAGTTTCTTGCTTTTAAAGTTTCACTCCAAATATAATAGAGGCTTTTGCACCAACTCCTGCTTTGAAAGGTCTCCATGGTATTTCAACACTGAATTAAGAAACAACATTTAATTGTGTTACTTTGCACATTTAAAAGAATGTGTAAAATGGATTATAAAAAATCTGAGATTTATTACCATAAAAACACTGTTTTGATTATCTTCGTTTTAAAGAGTGCAATCTTAAAAAGTTACTACAATTTATGTAACGTTTAAATTCACTTAAGTTAAGTGAATAAAATAGATGACACACTTGAGAGGTTTTCAGGAAATAACATTTGATACGTCTATTCATAGTTAAACATAAGGTTTTTATATTCTTAGATCTCTTTTAACAATAATTTAGAAATACAACAGCAAAAAGTGATACAAAGCCACATTAGTTAGACTTTTAGATGCGTTTATGATCCAAAATGAATCAAAAACAATTAGACTGAAATTATTTTAAGGATTTATTATTTTAGGATGTTACCAATAGGGACTGCATTAGGTATTGATGACTCACTCCAAGTTTAGTGCCAATATGTCAGTGTTGCAGAGTTACAGCCTCATATTCAATTTGTTACATACCCACAAACATCAGCATAACACTAAAGAAAAACTTACCAATAAAGTAACTTTTAACCTGCAAAGACAAAACTAGAATTGGATCAAATTTTATAAGTGGACAAATATCGGGAGGAGTTTGCATCTATAGCATGTCATACAAAAGTTAAATTGGTGTGAACTAAGGAATCTAAGGAAAATACTTGTTTCAGAACAAAAATTAACAGCAGAAAGTTAACCAATTTGTTTTAAATAGTATATTTTCCAAATATAGTTTTATTTCATTAAAACCACATAACTAAAAGATGGCCAAGAGAAAATTGAATTGATTTTTTAAAGCCCTTTTTAAATAAATCTACAGAATTCCACCTTTTTGAGCTTCAAACTCCTTTGTGAATTTTCAGTAATTTGCTCAATGTTTCAGATTGCATTATTTATGTTTCAGATGATGGCAGGATCCATAAAGCAATAAATGTGAAGAATGAGATGTACATCATTGAAGAAATGGTCGTTTTCCCAGAGCGTCAGTCTGTACAACATATTGAACTGGATGATCAGAAGGTACTTCTTTCTGCTAAACTTTATTCTTTGTAGCTGTTAACTCCCCATTTCCTTTAAAGGTCCAGAACGGGCAAAATCTACCGCAACTGAACATGATCAATGTTTATTATTATGGCACATTATGTTCTTTTTGACACATAAAAACCGAAAAGCAGTAAAAGATATAGTTGTTTGTTCATAATTAAAAATATCTTCAAGTCCAGCCCTTGACTAATTATGATGCACGCTTCCAGGCATAGATGTTTGAACCAAGTTCTGACCCAGAGTTACATGAAGAGACATGAAGAGTTACATGAAGTGGATGATTGGCAGAATGATACATGATTGGTCTTTCATTTTCCTTTTACAAAAATGAACTGTAATGTTTTAAATGTTAACGCAAACAAGGATTCAGCCATATATATTTTTTTGTTTTTTCATCGGTGGTTATTGTAGTTTCAATATATTCAGAGGTAGAAAGCATATAATGTTGGGAAATCTTACAAGTGAAAAAAGCTTTATGTTATTAACAATTTGAAGTTCAAATTCATTAATTAATGTATGCTTATATCAGGTGAAAAGATGTGGCCAGCTCAGATCTTCAACTAAAAACATGACAGCCACAAACACTAATTAGCATTTAGGGAGTATTTGTGCTGGGGTTTTTTTTTTTGTCTTTTTTTAGATGTAATTTGGTTCAGAAAAAAATTGTACAAAAAAGATATCACTATACTTGACACCTGCCATTAATAGAGGAATTAAAAAAAAGAGTGAGAAACACATTTTTAGTTTAGTGGATCTTTAACATGCTATTTCTGTTCTATAGACACCAAATAAGCTATTTCAATATGACCCGTTAGCATTACGAGACTGAACAGTATACCACATTATTTCACCACTGGTATGTTTTTAGCAGGTGTCTTAAAATGGCCATTTTGTTTTCATTCCTGACAGGGCCTACTGTTTGCATCCAGTTATTCTGGGCTGGTTGAAATCCCTCTCGCCAACTGCTCCAACTACCAGAGCTGTGGAGAGTGTGTGGTGTCTAGGGATCCGTACTGTGCCTGGACAGGGAAGCAGTGTGCAAATATCAAGCATGCAACAAACAAGGGGTCAGTTTGAAAATATTGCAAATAAAGCACCTGAAAAGTGTTGCATGGACACAGTTTTTGTTTTTACACACTTTGTTTCAAATTGTGAGAATGTTTTCCTCAAATATCTACACACAACGCCACAACATGACAGAATAACTTTTTTGCAGAGATCATTTCTAGCCTTGGGCATGAAGCTCAAAGGTCCATAATGCTGCCCTTGATCATCCTTGTTTCTATTGCTTAATAGCAGTCCTCATGCAGTACATTCAATCCATTTTTCATGATATTCACACCTGTGTAGTGGAAAGAGTTTCACTTCTAGTTCTTATCAGAGCACGAATAAATCATGACGACACAACGCATTGTCTGTAGACCTCAGAGGCGGGGACCTGTAAGAGCTGGTCACCCATTTAAATGGAATAATCAATATAGAGAGTCAGGGAGGGGACCAGGAACCTGAACCACTTCTTCAGTAAAACAGCAGCAAGAACTGAGAGAATCAGGATTGAGGGCAACATTTAGTGAGGAAATTTCTAGAGACACAACTTGAATCCATCTCATGAAAATAAAAGTGCATCAAAACAGACGTACCAAGCTTGTGTCACTCAAAAACACTTGAGGTTGTCATTGCAGCTAAGGGTGATTCAAAAGTACTGAGCGCAGATTATTATGTGTATGTGTTTTTTATTTTCGTTTTCTTTTCTGGAAAAAAAAAGATTGGTGAAGATATGTGTGAATTTCATCCATTTCTATTTAAGACTTTAACATAACAAATGTAGTAAAACCTGGAACCCTGTAAATACACTTAGAAAAACAAAAATTCAGTCTTTGATCATCACACTACTATATTTTCTCTTTTCCTCTTAGTAAATGGCAACAGGATATAGATGATGCCAACACTGCCATCTGCAAAATGACTCTCGCCATCTCCCGTTCTGCGAGTCCACGTGAGTAATCTTTCTCGATACTTAAGCTTGTTTAAATCCAATCGTTCTGACAGTCATGAAAGTGATATTTATATGGCATTGTAAAACAAATTCAAATAATCCCTCCAGAAAGATACTGTGATAGGTTTGATTGGTCTGTTCTAATTAATCCTATCGTACCCACAGGTAAGTCACAGGAATGCCATGTGGTGCAAATACCAGCGAACACATTTACAGTTCTACCCTGCAAGCTGCGCTCCAACTTGGCTGAAAGGCGATGGGTGTACAGTCATACTGCTGAGCGTTTCGTCTACCCAGACCCTAATGGTGGCCTAGTGGTTGTCGCCCAATTAGACAGGGAGGAAGTCTACGAATGTTGGTCAGAAGAAAGCGGCTTCCGACAGCTCCTGGTCAATTATTGTGTTAGAGCTGAGCACGAAAGCACAACCTTGACTGGACGTTCCAGAACACAGTTTGTGCCTCGTGGAGAGGCTATTATCCTGCCTGGAGAGACATGGTCCCCCCAGATAACCAAAACCTACTGGAATGAGCTGATTGTTGTTTGTGCCTTACTCGTGTTTTCCTTGGTGGTCTTGTCGCTGTTTGTGGTGTACAGGAATAGGGACAGAATGAAGTCCATGCTGAAGGAAGGTGAGTGTCCCAACATGCAGCAGAAGAAACCGAGAATTCCAGGGAAGCACACGGAGAGCCTTCCATTAAATGGCAACAATATCCCGCCCTCCGTGTCAGACCACAAGGGCTACCAGACTCTCAATGATAACTACATCTGCAGCACTCCTACCCACGAATGCTCCTCACCCGAGAACAGCAAGAGCTTCTCCGAATCTGAAAAGAAACTTTTGAACTTAAAGGAGAGCCATGTGGAGATCTCGCCGACTTGCCCTCGGCCTCGGGTGCGACTGGGCTCTGAGATAAAAGACTCAATTGTTTAGGTCAGTTTGGGAGGATTGGTAATATAATAGTGGCCTCTGAAGCGAACAGCACCAAGTGAGGGACAGACTAAAAAAATGACTGGAAATGTACCATCACTGGGTTTCTTTTGCACTTTGTCTCCTCTCATTTTGTCTTGGTGATCTGTTCACCTTTCTCAGTCACTGCCAAGTCTGTGAAGCACCCAGGGCCATGGCAGTCGGGACGGAAGACTTAGGGTACACTTCAAAAAAGGATGGGCATTGCGAGGCAAGCCATCACAGTCGTCTTGCCAGATCCGTCCCAAAATGTCTGGTGGCATCTGAGTGCAAGCAATACGATGCCCTCAGGGTTCTTTATCCTGTCATGCTCCCTATCTTCCCTCATAGAGCTCATTCGTCTTGTGAATTTAAAAAAAAAAGAAGAAAATTTCCATCTACAATAGGCTCTGCTTAACATAGTGCCTGATTTGAAACGATTGGTTGACATATCAACACAATAAAATGTTTGGTGGTGCATCAAAACCCATAGAATATACTGCTTGCAAAACTTTTTGCACAGTAACTCAACCTCAGCAAATAGCAGGCATACTATGCAAATCACATTGAGGAGAAGCATCATGTAGAGCCAGCAAAACAGCTCTCCTGATAATAACTGCAACCTCAGTATTCTACAATGCTTCTCAGAGGTATACATGTTAGATAAAGTATATGCAAGTGAGACTGAGGCATAGAAAGGTCCCAGAGAGGGGTTTCGGGAGAGGACTCCGAAGTGGGCTTGTTAGCAATACTCTGAGTATGGCCTAGGCACAAATTATCTTCATAGCCCCAATCCAAATCTACTGCAACCTGTCAGAGATTTATCAAACATTTCAAGCTGTAGTTTACTGTGTGACCATGTTTACATCTGGTGTTAAATGATATTTTGTCATGGGTGGACAATCTTAAAGACAAAGCTGAATGGTCTGACACTGTCATTGCAGATACACTTCTCAAGAGTTGTTCAATTGAACTGGATGAGCTGTAAAAACTTCTAAATGGATTCTAGTGTGAGATTGGTCATAAAACTTTGGTATAAAAGACTAGTTTATGGATGAATAATCATATCACTGAACAGGAAAACTAACTTAAATTCAAGGTGATTGACAGAAATACAGATTTAAGATTTTTGATGAACTGCCGGGGATTTCTGTATTTATTTATTTATTTACTATTTAACAACTTTACTCCAGAAACAGTCAAAACAGAAGCCATTGAAAAGCATAAATTTACCTTTGTCTGAAACTGAATATAACTGTTACTTTCCTTTAGTACAATGAAAAGGCAGAGTTATTAATTGACCTTTTTTCCCCATTTCACATTATGTTTTTATGACCAGACTTTAAAACAAATGATTTCAAATTATTACTTGCAATAATCAACAAACGTATACAAATGAATACAAATGAAACCTAATGCAACATACACAAACACATTCAATAGAACTTTTACCCCAATAGCCTTATTAACGCAAAGGGAATACTGTGTTACCATCTTGCATCATTAAATCACTTCATACAGCTGCTACTATTTTTTTGTGCATAATTTAAGCTTTCCCCATG
Organism: Danionella cerebrum; assembly: GCA_007224835.1. Taxonomy (NCBI): domain Eukaryota; kingdom Metazoa; phylum Chordata; class Actinopteri; order Cypriniformes; family Danionidae; genus Danionella; species Danionella cerebrum. The sequence goes on from SRMA01025093.1 coordinate 163,084, forward strand.
TACACAAGTGCTCATGTGGGGAAAAAATATGCATTTCTACTTACTATTAATACACCTGTTATTAAACTATCTGTAATAAATGAATAATTGATTTAATATTATCTTAGTATAATATTATAATAATGCTTATCTACACTTGAATTAATTTTAAATATTCATAAGCATGAGAAATGGAAATGTTCCTCATATTACCAAAACACAACATCATGCCAGGTGTAAACATGTAATATGGAAGCTTTTAACCATTTTATGTTGGACCCTGTTTACCTTTATTTAATAATCTTCAATGTTTTAAATATATACGTTCCATGGATGAAGAAAGCTTTCCAAATTTAGTACACTGTTCCATATTTATCTCTTTATAAAATGCAAAACAGAATTAGTGACAGCGACCAAATGTTTAATAAATTGTTTACTTCTTCCTATTGGTTTTTGTGCCAAATCTTTGGGGACTATTTGAGATCATTTACAAGCCCAATACTCCATGGATCTCTAAGACCTCTTTTCTGCAGACAAAAGTGTACTTCTGTCTATCTTAAGACAGTTTCATTGCCATGCAGTTGATTCAAATTTGATGCCAATATTGCTTATTATCTCTAGGCTCTTAAAGAATATAATTTGACCAGCAGTTTTTTTTATTATTATCTTAATATCATGTACAGTTTAAGTGCCATGTTCACATAAACTCCTTAAGCAGGATTACAAATGTTTTGGTGGGAGCAATGACACACAGGAATTACTTGGCTGCCAGGACTGTTATGCTGGTAAGACTCCAACAATGGTTGGAAAACATTGAACAAGGCAGGAGAAATTAAAATGAAATCAACCTAAGGGTCCATGTAAAAATGTAAAGAATGTTAAAAAAATATTGGAAGTATATTTTAAAGAGTTTCTGCATATATTCAGTGAGATTCCCAAAGACAAGCATTGTACTGTATATTGCACCAGCCAACAGTGTAATGTTTCATCGCCATTGATCTTTGTAGATCACACTGATATTGATTTGAAATCTAAATGTAGATATGTATTGATTGAATGTGCATCACATTATTCTTTCAGTGTCTTATTTAAATGAATGTTTGAACATTGGACATTTACTTTTAGATGATCTGGCATGACAGGCAATGACTTTGAAAACAAAGATGTATTGTATTTGCATTCTGAAGTGGTAAACGGTTTCCATATTCTGTTTAGTTGAACAGAATGGATTTTTTCTGTGTTTGCACAGAATATAGCAAAGGTTAAGAATGGGAGATGTCCAGGAAAGAATTTTCTCCTGACGTTGCTGTTGTGAATGGTTTTCCTTCAAGCTAAACTGTGTGAGTGGGAATATACACTAGCCTTTTTGTGACTCAAATAATTGAACAAAAAGCAAGCCTCACTTGCATGTCTGCTCTGGTGGACTATAGAGTAAAATGTACAAAGTAAAGTCGCAAAACACTGTATACTGCAAAATGGGAAACAATCCACTGAGAGGGGTCTCCACTGTTTTTATTATCTACAGGTGTCTTATATATTTAAACATAAGTATATCAAACATGCCCAATCACATAATCAACTATACTACAGCACAATTCAAATATAATATGTTATGCATTGAGATCTCTGAATCACTTTCAATATCTCATGCAGAAATGCTACATTTGTTTTTCCACTAAATCTATGAATTATGCAGATGATGCTATCTATAAGCAGTTGTTTGAAGTCCTATTGTCACATATTTGAGTGAGACATAAGGGTTACATGGCCATCAAAGTCAAATACCCTTCAATTCCCTTCAACACTTTCTAAATGCACACCAAGATATTCAGATCAGTGTAAGTTAATGTCTTGTAAACTTTCATGTAAAGGTGTATTTGTACATTTTGCTGCCAATGAAAAGAAAGATGTTGAAAAATGTATTTTTTTTTGTATTATACATCACTGTTTTGTTGTTTTTATTATATTGTACATAAAAGCACTTTAATTTTAATTTTTTTAATAAAAAAAAGAAAAAGACTGTTTTAAAGAATGTTTTAATGCTTCATTTTCCCTTCTTCTCTCTTCATAATTTAACTTCAGTGGATCCTTTTAAATACAATATTCAGACTTTATGCTTCCTAATTTATAAAGTGCAGAAAAATAGCATTTATGGAATAAGCATTAAGTAACATGCATATTTGCACCATAAAATACTCCTTGGTATGTTTAAGCATAAAATGTTAAATTATAAAAAACAAAAACATAGAGTATAGGATTCCATATTTTTAATAGTAAAGACATAATTTTGACAGTCAGCAATGGAGGCATACTATAGCCTACAGTATAGACAGAGAATTAAATACTTGTAGAATACAAAGGCAAAATCATGTACAAAGCATATTCCCAAATCCAATCCAAAATAGATGGAATTGTATTGCCATCGTGTGGCAATCTTCTGTAATTAACTGTTTTGGCCAACATTTGGTAATACAACTAGATGTAAACAGATTTTGTTCATCCACTAAAATGTAAGAGCAACAGGATTTAATCACAGTGATGGATGCTGGTCACGTAAACAAGTGTGGCCTTCTCATAGTAATCGAGTGAGCAATGGATGCAGTTGTTTGAAAATACTTTCAGGTATGGTAAGGTTGATTTAATTAGGGGAGGGGTTTTCAATGCATTGCTTATTCCTAATTCAGTGCAGGATTCGGAACATTTATTTCCATTAAATGTACCCTTGGAGAAAAGCCTACAGTCAATGAGAAATGCATAATTCACTTCCAGAAGCCGGTGTCTTCGGAATTGGACACGTGACTCACCATTGTGGACGCTATCCAATATTACGTATAGTGACAATAAAGAATAATTTATCAATTGTATTATAATCCAAGTAAGGTAGTTTTTCATTCCACCGTATTAAACATTATTTGTATTTGTCTATCACTGATGATCGGTTGTATTTTCACAAACATGCCAATTATTTTTTGAGAAGGGTTCTTTGGTGACCCTAATAAAAATCGTCACTTTTTATTCATTTGAATTCCTCTATTCTATTACTGTTTGTTTTGGGGAGAGGTGTAAATGTGGGTTGGCTTCGGTGCGCCTTGCTTCAAACCTGACCAATGACACGCTGACTTTAATAGAAACTTCTCGCAGTGACGCAATAAGCGATCAGCCAATCACACGCGCCTCTGCTCCCCTTACCTGCCTGTGCGTCCAGCGGCATGTTTCCAGCCTGAGGTTTCGGCGCACCTGTTTGTGATGTGTTTGTTAGATCACGAAACTCTACCGTTCATTCATCTTTGCACTCACCGCTCTTTTCTTTTTTTCCCACTTTCACCTAGGGGTGTTTTTTTTGTACACTGGTGTTTTTAAATAAAGTTTTATTTATTACTTTGTAAATGTACATATTTATTTATTTAGTCGTCGAGTGAAAAGATGGACCACGCTGACCTCAGAAGGCTTTTCGTCGCTTGCGATGGGAATCAGTCAGGAAGAGTTGAATACGAGGACTTCACCCATGTTTGCCAAGAGCTCGGTGTCCCAAATGACGAGATTAGGACTTTGTTTAACAAGTTCGACCTGGACAGAGACGGATTTATTAATTTCAAAGACTTTTCGTCAAGCTTTCAGGAAGTTTCAGAAACCCTCAATTTGGCGTCTTTGGGAAACCGTTTGGGGACTCAGAGAAGCACCTGGGATGAGTTTGAAATCACATTGGATGGAGATGTCGCCCTCTATTTGGGAAGGTAATCTATTTATTGTACTCCTTTTCTAATACTGTATGTGTAACTGCATATTGTGGCCAATCCGTAACGTTATATTCAGACAGACCATTGCATGGTTATTTAAAAAAAAAATCTTTACATTTCAGTTCAAGTTTCCCCCTAATGTCCTCCATGATTCACAGCACTTTAAGTAAATATATTGTTTATTCTTCTTAAAAAAAAGACTGAAAATAATAACTTTTGCTGTTTCCCGGTTCAGGTGAGTGATAATGCTGTCAAATCCAAGCTCAATATGCGTGAAGGTCAAGGTTGCACAGGTTTCGTGGAATATTTATATTCTGGGGCTTTTGTTTGCAGGCACCGGGATGCATGCAGTGACTTCTATGAAGGGATCCACTCCACATCAGATGAGCAGTTACTGGAGCAGTTTGAGGATCTCCTCAAGGCTCTTGTGGCTGAGCTGAAAGAGCACAGATCAGAAACTGATCAGCTTGAGAACAGTTTACGAAGGCGAGATGAGAATTTTTTATTATTCCCTTTCAAATTTTTTACTTGATGAACTTCTGTTACTGAAACCTGATTTAAGGGCATGCATCTTGTTTGCTTTGAAGAAAAAAATGTTTGTTCTTCCTTAAATTCCCCAACATGTACTTGGGAAGGTGTGAAAATACACCCCTATGAATAAGGAGACCCCTATAAAAATTCACCAGTCAAGTGGTTTTGAAGGATCAGTAAATGCATCGCTCTTGGTAGTTTTTAATATTATTAAAATATAAATGCAATCAAATAAAAGTTAGATGTAACACATCTGTGTAAAGTTATTGTTAAGTTGAAGCCTTGGTCAAACTTCCTGACAATGCGAAACCAAAGGTTCAAGACTTTTATTCTAGAGACAAGAGTATATTTTTCATATTAACTACTAATGAGATAGGATGTATCACTAATATGGACATTTTTCTAATTGTAAACCAGATAAATTTAGCATTATTTACCTAGCTTTACGAACACTCTGCTCCACTCTTCGAAGGCGATAGAGTGCTCACGTCAACACCCACATCTTTACACTGCCCCTTAGAGTTCAAACCTCGTTTTATGAGTCACAGTGATGTGTTAGATCATTGAATTTTAGCCAAACAAGCTAACATTATTTAACGTCGTCTTTATTATTAAGACTAAATAAAATTATTAAAAATTCTCGCACTATACATTGCTTGGTAAACAATTTGATTTAGCCTGATCACACTAATCAAGCTCCTCGTGTCTTTTTTTTGATGCTACCACCATTTGTATCTACTCGCCATTAGCAATGATACTTGCAAAGGCCGTTTCCTTCAAATGTGCCTTTACCCACACTTGAGATATACTTTTTCTATAGAAAAGTCCATCTTACCAGTTTCCCAGCTTTGATGCCTTATCGATTTGTCAGGGACATATCACCCAACCCAGTCTGTTATGCTAAAGATTGTCCCTCAAGAAACCACACCCTTCATTTAGCATAAAAAATGTGAGGCTTGATCAAATTCACCCCCTCAGTTTCATGAAGGTACATCAAGCGATATACAATGAAAAATACTATAGAGCCAGAGATGGGAAAACATTGTAGAGAAGGGCATTTTAACATGGTGGTCAGTAGATAAACTACAGTAGCAGTCACTTCCTATTTTGTATCAAAAGGGAAGCCAAGGTGGTCCCGCTTGGTTGCCATATTTACTGTTTGTGAAATGTCACCATTTTGATGCTTATGCTACAGCTCCCCCAGTGGCAAGACTTTTATATGGCCGATATTATGCGCTTGTCTAAAATGCAGGAACCCAAAACCCATTTTGATAATCACTTTAGGTTTTAGAAACCAGACATTTTGTGGGTCTGTGGCAATTATTGGTTGCAACTTAAATTCCAGAGCCTTTTGTTGTTTCCCTGCTTTTATGTAGAATGAAAGGTGCTTGAAGGAGGAAGTTGAAAATATGGGTAGAGTTTCTAGGCGCATTATGTAATTTTACAAGACTCTTTACAATGTTCTATTAGGTGTGGACATTTTAAGTATTCTGTTTTCCCTGTGAGCCATAGACCAGTCCTTTTTTGTGTTTACTGAGAGCTTTTTTTTTTTTTTACTCTTCAGTCTACCACACAACTGCGTCTTAAGAGCCTTACTTTCGATCCTCCCTTTTTTTCGTCAGAGGTTTACTTAACTGGACCCACTTGATGATTCTGATAACTGCAGCTTAAAGGAGTGACTCATCTCTCCAGCAGAAACTCCCCTAGGAACTTGTTTTTTCTGTGTTTGCATCCCTGAAAGGGCCTTTTAAAGACTCAGAGAGCTTGTTTCAAGTCGCTCTGCCGGCAAACAGCTTGAACTGTTTGTTGCTAGATCTACAGGCTATGCTTTTTTTTTTTTATTTCGACAGAACAGAGGAATTGTCCAGCAGTCAGTTGGCAGAGATGGAGGAAGACTTGCAGCAACAGCTAGCCTGCATTGAACTAAGGGTCAGGGAAGAGGTGAGAAGCATGTAGCTTTAATGGGGCTCACTCATTATTATTGAAATAGTTCATTTTTGTGATGATTTGCTCGTATAAATAATTTTCTAGGTTGTATACAATTAATACGTTCCACATTTAATGTGCGTTAACATAATGTTTTATGTATACATTTGTAATTCAGAAAAGATTCTGTCTTATTTATGAAAGACGAATTTCAAATTGAGTTTTCTCTTCAGTGCTTCACCTTTATTCTTGAATGCCAGTGAGTTGACTTTTTTATTTTTTTAAAAGGAAGGCCAGCGGCCTGAACTGTCTGCACAAAGACTTCTCTATGAGAGCTAGTAAATGCCTCTTTTATTGGGTCTTTGCCCGTATGGAAAATGCTCTTCTTGGGTTTCATGGTTTCAGGAGCAGAAGAAATTGGATGAAGCGATTGCTATGCTCCAAATCAAGCATGAAAATGAGCTTGCAGACCTACAAACATCAATTGAAAGGCTCACAAAGGTAAAATAATGTTCTAGGAAGCCATAGATTGTGCATTTGAATGGTTAGAACATATTCTCTCATTTCAGCAATATCAAGAAGAATCCATGTTCGGCAGTCCCAGAGAAGACTCTGTGAAACTGAAAACACAGATTAGAGATCTAGCACAGGTAAAACTCCTGTATGACTCAGTGTCCATCAGGTTTTCTTTTTTAAATTAATCACAATCACCCTGCAGCCATAACTGGGTGACCAGTAAAGCTTAGTAGTAGTACCTTGCCAGGAGACCATATGAGGAAACTAATAAACTAGTTGTTTTAGAGAGGTCTTCATAGGACTCTCACTCTTTGGTTGGTCGTAGTGTCCCAGTGCAGTGATGGGAATACTGTAGTGAAAAGAAGCGCAAATATGCACACATACATATACAACATCACAGGATATTTATTTGAAAATAGCAGAGGTTTAGTCAGAGTTGCTCACTGGTCTTTGACTACCAAGAAATCCTAATTGTAATGACCAGCTAATTGTCTGTCAATATGTCTCCTATCAATTACATGATTACATTTTAACTGTGTTCTTCTGCAGGAGAACGAGGAGCTGAGGAGTTCTCTCCTGAAAGCCCAGATGAGTGTCTCCATTCTTCAGGTTGAGTTGGACAGTTTGAAGAATGCTTTAACTGACCAGAGGCTCCAGTATGAAAGGTCTGAACAGTAACTTTTTTTTTAAATATTTTTTACGTAAATAAAAGTTATGTGAAATATCTGAAAATACTCGTTATAATCATTATTTAATATGATAATTAAAAAAAATATCTTGTTAAGTAGGGTAAATAAGAACAGACTATATCTCGTATTTAATATCTGAAGATCCTTGATCACAATCATCTTTGTCCTTGCCTTATTTGATATTATTCCAGGGGCTTTGTGAATTCAGAGAGTTTTCAGTTTAAATAGGAAACAATCTCTGCGAAGAAACAAGTCTTTGCTGTAGTGTCACATCAAATGCTATGTGATGTTCCCTCACTTTGTGTCGCGTCTGCTTGTGCTCACATAATCTGTTTCCTCTATAATAATCCTGAAAAGGTCCAGGTAAATGGAACCTTTAGCTTAAAAAATAACTGTGTTATAAAATGCAATTCATTTTTGCCTTTCTGAACAATGTATTGCTTGCATGTTCCTTTTCAGAGAAAGTGAAGACCTCAAAAAGATGGTGGTGGAGTACCAGTCCTACTCAAGCCACATAGAAATGCTCCAGTATGCCAGTTCCTTTTTTTTCTTTCCTTGAATAATTAATCAAATAATTCACATTGAGTCTATGCTGTTCTCCATCTTATCAGGGAAATGAACAAAACTTTGTATGACAGCAATGATGGGTTACGCTCAGCTTTGAGCCAAGACAATGCCTCAATAAAAAGAAGGGTATATATTAATGTATTTATTTATGACGCACTAAATCATTTGAGTGTTTAATTCCATTAACAATTTACAATACTTACAACTTCTACTTTAGCTCTCGCCAAAGAATGAAGCTCTTCCCAGGAAGATGAAACCAATTCGGCAAAGCACATTAAATCAAAGCAGGTGTGCATTTCTTTTTCTGTAACATTTCTCCTTAATATTGATGTAAAATTGGGTTTACATCATACATTTGGGTTTTACACTTTTGTATGCAATCCTTCGATGTCTGTCTTTTATTAAACTTAAGTTTTGCTAATGAAGAGGACTCATTGGTCTTGGTGAAGTACTGGGCTGATAAATACCTGGACAGTGGTGTTTCTATACGAACCGATGGTGAGCAGATGACAGGGATTGATTATGACAGTGACGACAGCTGTAATTCAGTGGAGACTGTGCACAAAAGCTGCTCGTATGTCCCTTCTGAGCTTGAGGTAAGCTTTTACTGTCTTTCAGTGGTTTATCTGGATTAATCAAATTCGAGCTTAAATCTATAATGCTTCATAGGTGTCAGAGGTCAAGTCTGAAGCTTTGGGGTCTGATGCTCTTAGCACCGTTGGCTCAGTGTCTTCTTCACTTCGTCGTAGGCTGTCTGCTTTTCCAGTTAAGGTAGTTTTTTTTTTATATAAATAATTGTAGGGTTTCTTATTGTTTTACCACTTTAAAAAAAGAACAGACTGAGCAAAGTGATTAGCAGTAATTAAAAAAATGTTGCTCATTCCAAAGATTTGGTGCTGCCAAAAAGAATGTCCAGAAAAGTTGCAGTTTTGTTTTGGGTGCAAACTAGCTGTTCGCCTGTGCATTTAGATCAGTTGTGGCAGTTGATCTTCATTCTTCCACTGCAAGAAAAGTTTTTAATGCCTAAATACAAACTTTTTTATTTATTTAACAAAGATTGGTTTTGAACTTATAATCAATCAAAATTGTACTAGTTCTGCTCTTAATATGTAACACTATGGTTAACTTGGTTAATTTTGTGTTTATAACAATAGATTGCATATGACGGGTAAATTTTTTTTATTGTATGCAAACAAAAAAAACAAACAAGGAATTATGTATTTGCTGCTCCTTAAGAGCGATTTAGATGAGATATACATATTTTTAGGTTTGGTAACATGTTTTCAGGCTTGTCTCCATCCCTCAGTTTAAAGGGGTAAGAGAAATGCCTTAATTTGCCATTAGAACACGTTCCGCATTTAGAATACAACCAGAATGACTATATTGTATCAATTGGAAGGGGGATATCTGATAAAACATATCGCATGTTATAGAGAAATAAAAAAAAAAAATCAGATCTCTACAAACCAGCCTCTGATGTATTTTGATTATTTTTTTCATAGAAATCTGAAGAGAACTTGCTTGACACTGGGGATCTAGATCCTGTATATCGTCTGGTGTTAGCTGGAGATGCTGGATCTGGAAAATCCAGCTTTTTATTGAGGTTGAGTCTTAATGAGTTCAGAGGGGATATTCAAACAACTCTAGGTGAGAAAATGCATCAATATGGCATTTCAGGAAGTCTGGTTTCTTGTAACTTTGTTTGTTCCACAGGTGTTGATTTTCAAGTAAAGAAGATGCTAGTTGATGGAGAAAAAACTAATCTTCAGATATGGGACACTGCTGGACAGGAAAGGTACTATATTTCTGTGAAAGCCTTGTTAAAATGCTCATTGGATATTAGGATACAAAATCACCTCTGCCCTTTTATTATTTTATTTAAAAACGCTCAACCTGCAACGTGCTTATCAATACACTTTAGCTCTTCCCTGTTCTATTAATCTATTACTCAGATTCCGAAGCATTGCAAGGTCATATTTTCGCAAAGCACATGGAGTGCTGCTGCTGTACGATGTCACTTCTGAGAGCAGCTTCCTGAATGTTCGTGAATGGGTGGAGCAGATCCGGGTACAGTGAATCAATTATTTGGTTCTTAATTGTTTTGAGTGTTTTAGGATTAAAGAAGGAAATCCATAATTTACCATGATTACACATATTTAAACACCCTTCTTAAATAATGCAATGGCATCTCTAGCCTTGTTTTGCTGGGCTTGTTGATCCTTTCGATACAATGTACACAGTGGTCATGGATGAATGCTGCCACTTCAGACATTTCTCAGTGATGTTTCTATAATAGTATATATAAGAGTAACTCCTTCCTTTAGCAAAAAAAAAAAGCTAAGTTTTGCCGAAACTTTACAGGACATTGCCGTTCTTTCTCCAGCATCACTGGGGAAACATTGTAAAAAAAAAAAGTTTAATTACTCACCCTAATTAATTCTAAAGTGTTTTTTTTTTTCTACACTTGCATGTCAGAAGCTTGCACCTAATAAACCCTGTGGGGCATCCCAATGACCTCTTGTTGTAGATGGTTTTTGATAAATTTGCTCAAAAACCTCTATCCTGAAGGTTTTCCCGCTGTGTTTAGTCATTCTTCTGGAATGTGGCTGTTGCTAATGATTGCCCTTGTCTATTAGTGTGAGAATTAGAGCCCTGTTAAAGTCTTAATGTAGTTAAATGGCACATCAACTTATTTGAGATATTTTATAATGTCTAATTGTTCCTTTGCTTCACGGCGGTATTACAGCATCCAGTAATTTGCTGGTTCTGATGAAACCAGGTGATATTGGAAGTTCAGTTCTGTTATATTTAGAACAAGTCCTGTTAATTCTTCCTTGTAGGACTCAACGGATGAGGAAATCCCAATGTGTATAATAGGTAACAAGGTGGATTTGAGGGGGAATATGCCTGAGGGAAGCTGTGTTAGTAGTTTCCATGGAGAAAGACTTGCTTTGGTGAGTCTGGAGTTTGTTTTTTGTTTTCTTTCTTAAAAAATGTGTATAATGGTAACAGTTGGTGTCTGTAACAGGCTTACAAAGCCCTCTTCTGTGAGGCAAGTGCTAAAGAAGGGACAAATGTCATTGAGGCAGTTTTACATTTGGCGAGGTAAGACTACCCACCCATCAGTCACATTTCATATTTTCAGTCACACTTTACACATTGCTCCAAAATAACCTGCAGTTAAATATTAATGTTAAAGTTTAATGTACACTCAAACATTAACCTCAAACTGTGGGTTAATTTAACTGTTTACATATTTGCACTTCTAGTGTTATCAGACTGATGAATGGAGAAGACAAACATTATATAAATGCTTCAGGTATTCTTGAATATTAACAGCTGCAACAGTTACAAAAATGGAATTGTTTTACATGATACAATTTATTTTTATTTTTTTAAAGCTGTACAAATGTGTGATGGGTTGCGGTTAAAATACATAGTGCAATGAGCCGTTTTATACATTAAACCCTTAGAATCAGGGCTGTTTGGCATTTTGTATGTGCATTCTGTCATGTCTTCCAGACTGGTGAAATGGCCTTAAAGCATTTTATAAAACATTTTTATTTACATCTGATCTGCAAAAAACACATTTCTCATTGTAGGAAAATATTAGCCACAAGCTTGATGAAACTTGAATAACTTAATAAACAGACGGAAGGCATAGTGAGCTTATCTAGCACTAATAGATGTGCTAATTCATGTTTTTGTGAACACCCTTCCCCTCTTGGCTTATCTTCCTTTCCTTCATAAGTTACTTGGATAATCTGCATTGTCTTTTGTTGGCAGAAGTGGAATGTCATAGAAGCCGTTTTTTTTTTTTTTTTTGTACAATTAACTACTCAAACCAAGATGATGGATAGTGCCAGTGCAGGTGTAACGATACTCCTTGTGTGTGTATTATTTTTGTAATAATGTATAATTATGTCTTATGCCACCTTTACATTTAAATTTCTGCATATCTCTTCATAGGGAAGTAAAGAAACATGTAAAGCTTGGCCGGCGGTCCGATTCCCAGATTAAGCTGTCACTTCACAAACGCAAGAAAACCCTGAGCACCTGCTGTGGAGTTTAATATCTTCTTGGAGGACTTTTAATAGTGCTTTTTATTTTAGTAAACCTTTTAGTCATAGACATACTTTTTTTTTTTTAAATAGAAACCTGTTTACCTTGTAATGTTCCCTCTAAGCACCTGTTTGAATGTGTCTGGTGTTTTTAAGAATGATCAAATGTATAGTTGCATGTTTTATAGAAATTACCAGTTCACTTCAGGGTTCAGTGTTTAGTTTTAAAATGTTTTCATCGACTTATTTATATTGAAGGATGTTTCATGTAATGAAATAAACATTTTACTTTTAAACTCTAAAATTTATCCAGACTTTAATTTGAGTTGCATTTCATTTAGCTTTTGACAGTAAACATTGGTCAGAGTAATAATCAGTATTTCTGCCATTTTAAAGATTCTGAAATACATGTCAAACTATGTGGTTTTTGACTGTTAAAACAAAAAACGGATTATGTTTGAAAATTTTTTGGTATTTACCCAAAATGTAATACAGAAACGTCAATGTGATGATTGGTAGAAACATGCAATCATTTTTATTTAATATGTACTCAAACATGCTTTTGGGGTCTTGAATTTACCCAAAAAATATTGTTTAAAAATACTTTATGGCTGCCAAAATCAAGTATGTTTCTGTCTAAAAACAGTTCTGCCTAAAGTCTTGTATGTTTAGCTAATTAGTCTGAGAGACAGTTTGAACTCAAACATAATCAGAGTGAAGTATTGTGAAGCGCGCATCATGCTGCGGGGATGTTTTTTAGTGGCATCTACTGAGAGACTGGCAAGATGGAGGTAAATATGAATACAGCAATGTACAATAGATGCATTTCCCATGAGCACTTGACTTCACACTGAGGTGAGGTTTCAGTTTTCCGCGATAACCATAAGCACAGAACTGACAACTCTGCAAATTCTTTGTGGAATGCTGAGCAAAGATGCTGCCTAACCAACCTGATGGATCTTGATGTGTATTGCAAACAGGGATACTGTATGTACAATACCTCAAACTAAATGTGCTAATTATTTTCAGGGTTGTATTTTAAAAGATTTAAGAATCTTAATTGCATCAAATATGATTTTTGTTTGTTGGAAATTCCAAAATTTCCTTTATGTATCTTGGTGCTCATTCTGATGAACTTGTTTCCTTATGTTTTTCCCCTTATATTTCCAATAAATCAACATACGATCTACAGCAGAAGAAAAAAAAACACTATTGACAAGTACAGTAATACTCTGGTTTTATTTTAAATGTTTTTTTTTCCTTTTTATTTTATGTGCATGTGGTACATTCTCTTTTGCCTAAGGCCGTTTTCCCTGAACAGCTTCTCAAGCTGCTCTCTTTTTTTTTCTGTCCCTCAGCAGCTCCTTTAAAAGTGTTTGAGAGACTTGTAGATAAGTCGAGTATAAAGCTGGGCTAGTTTCTGGCGGTTAGGACTACAGATGTGACCAAACTGCCCAAGGCCACCACCAGAGCTCCGAGCAGAAGCTTCCAAGAAATTCCCTGAAAGAGTGAAAGCAAGAACATCTCACGACGAGGAGACTTGAATACCATCTTTGCTTTAAAAAGAACGAAGGAAAAAAATCATTTTATTCTCTTAACATAACAATCAGTCACTTACAAACGGGTTCTTTTTGGGGGAAGGTGTCAGGAAAGGTGCTATGTTTTCACCAAAGACTTGAGCTGGTTTCGCCTGCCAGTTCTGGGTTTCGTTTTCCCCCGCCTGCCTTTTAACCAGTTTGGAAAGTTCAGCATGAATAGCCTACAAAATACAACAAAAATAACGTCATTTTTTATATTATCCTATATCTCAAACGGGACAGTTGTTTCGTGTTCATTGCATATTCATTGATTTAATTGCGAATACTGACCAACAGATGGCGGTGTAATATTTCTTTTCATTGCGTTTAGTTTTCACTTACTCAACAAGTGGCTATTTCTATTCCTAAAAATATTGTATAATTACCTAGTAATTATTATTACTCTATTCATCTTAAAGATGTACACAGGAATTGATCTCACCAGTACACAGTTGTATTGTTCTCAAATTGTGAGAAATTGTGGCTCCATTTTAAATGGTACTACTTTGAGGAGAGTTTGATCGTTATAGAGCTACATTAAAATTGAATTTATCCGTTACTGGTCTCACAATGTTTTATTCTTTCTGTATATGTAATAGAATACCATTTTAACATTCATTCATTCTTTCATTTTCCTGCCCGCTTATTGCTGGTGCCTATCTCCAGCTCACACCCTCGAAAGATCACCAGTCCATCGCAGACCAACATTCACTCACTTATTCACACCCAAGGGGAATGCAGAATATTCACTTAACCTGACACATATTTTTGGGATTGTGGGGGAAACTGGTGTACCAACTAGTACCCTGGATTAAATTATTTACTTGTACAACGATACATATACATACTTGGCAATTACATCTGAATGGATTACATGGATTTGAGTTACTCTGTTCAACGTGTAACCATGGCATATGTCACCCTACAAATATTGCAGACTCGAAGATGTCACTCCTCCCAGGGATTAGAGGTTTAACAATGTATTGTGGCACAATATATCGCAGGTCGAAAAATTCACATAACGTATCCTGGACTTATTAGGAGATATCATCTGGGAACTTCCACCACATTTAAATAGCAGTATAACTGTAAAAGAAACAAGAGGCACTTTATAAACCTACGTAAAGAGCTCTCTGAGTTTAAATAAAAGACATTCCCTGAGTGCACAAACATCATCACTGCCCCCCAGAGGCTGAATGGTTTTACACTCTCTGATACAAAACAAACTAGACCCTGGCATCTTTGCTTTAAGGCCTTTACACACCTATGCATCTGCAGCACTGCAGTGGCTGAACTGTAGCGGCTGCATTGTCAGCTCTCTGCATCAATTCTTTGCGTTTTAAAAATGCGTGCACAGGCCCTCCGCCGTACAGTAGATGGCACTTTGGTGAACTGCAATTCACACAGTGGCACAGAAGCAATTCACATTCTATGAGGCACGTTTATGGAGAAGGAGAAGAGGTTTTACTGGGTGCCAGCATGTGAAAATGTCCTATGCTGACCTTGTGCTGCAACAGATCCGACAAGAAAAGGTTTTTAATAGTTTTCTATTTAATGTCTTATAAATAAATCTAATTGTGCTTAAAAATTTAACTTGTTTTCGTGATTGAGCACTGGCTCCACACACTAATCTTGGAGACCGCTTTGAGGTTTCTCTCAGACTAGAGGCAGGATAGGACAGGTTTTTGCTCTGAGGGAGCTCTGCTCTAACAGAGCCCAAGCCACATCTTATGATTGGTAGATTGTTATTCGCCTGCTCATGAAATATTGTTTATATGAAATCATACCAATTGTTCTGACAGAATGGTTTGTCAGTCTTCTGCTGGAGACAAGCAGTCAAAAAAGTTAAACCTGAGAAGAACTATAAATGATCATCCTCACTAGTTGATTTGAAAAGTGCTTATACACCAATGAACCCTGAAAGCTGCATATAATCATAAACCCTATAATAACACAACATTTGTGTAATTACTTCAGCTCAGACTCATATTAAATTTCAAAATGACATAAATGCGAATGTCCCAGTTTGACTTGGTATTTCCCAAAGGCCTTGACTGATCTGTAAATAGCTGCTAATGTGATTGTTGCCTGTTCACATGAAATTGAGATGTGTTTAAGAGATTTAGTTTCATCTCTCACCTTGGTAGACGGCTCCAGTTTCAATGCCTTCTTCAGGGTCTCCATGGCCTCATCGTACTCACCCTTATCTGATAAAAGCTGTTGGGATTTTGCGATTATAAAATGTGCAAAGTAAATGGAAAGCTGACAAAGTTTGTTCAAAATATCCCGTCATACCTTCCCTTTCCTGAACAAGGCTTTAACATTCTGGGGATCCAGGAACAGCACATCTCTGCTGGTGTGCAAAGCCTCGTCGAACTGACCAAGCTTGAGCTGTGCAGCTGCCAGGTTATTCAGACACTTGATCCTGTAGTCGTTCACTTCCTCCTCTTCTTCTGCCATACACGTCTGACCATCTGCAGAACACGATTGCTCAAAAATGATGAAGAGAATTCAAACAAAGAAAAATAAAAACTTTCCAAAACGGTTCAATTTAACTACTTCCTGTCAAATTCCTACAGAATCTGATTGGTCAAGTTGATATGCTTGAATTTTTTTGCATATTTTTTATGATGGTATTTTGTATTTTTAGATTTTGACATATCAGCAGATTCATAAACTCACATATTTTATCAGTCAATAATGTGCAAATAAAGATACACATCACATATATCCAGTGGTGTAAAGTAACTTATTACAAATACTCAAATAACTGTAACACAATAGTTTTTGAGAGTAGATTTAAAAAATATTTATAGTTCTGCGTCTGTACTTTGACGGCAAGTAAAACTAATTTTCTTGTAATCTTTCAAATGCCAGGAAAATAGTTGGATGTTTAATTATGTAGCAGTTTTTCTCTCACGTGTTCTTTTTTTGTCTTTCTACTGTTGTGTGCGTTCTGTATCACTCTTTCTCTCTCGTTCTCTCTGTTTCACTCTTGCTCCTCTTTTTTTGTCCCGCCCCCTCTCTCTTTCACTACACCTCTTTCTCTTCCTTTCCGATGCTCTCTATTTTTCTCTTTCTCTCCCTATCTTTCACTGTAAATCTTTACCTTCACTCTCTCGTCTCCTTCTTCTATATTTCTAATTTTTGGTCCCTCACTCTCTCTTTCTCTCTCCCCTTTCTTTTTTCACCCCTCTTTTTTTCCTTTAGCTCATGCTCTCTCTCTCTCTTTATGCTATCTCTCTTTTCTCCCTATCTTTCTTGCTTTTTCACCTGTTTTATTCTTCTCATGCTATCTCTCTCTCTCTCTCTCTCTCTCTCTTCATGCTATCTCTCTTTTCTCCTTTTTTGTCCCTTTTTCTCCCTCTCTCTCTCCTTTTTCTACCTGTTTCATTCTTCTCATGCTCTCTCTCACTCTCTCTCTATGTCTCTCTCTCTTTACTGTACTTTTTGGCAAGTAATGGTACTTTTACTTGAGTATGATATTTCAGTACTCTTTATATGTTTCCACACAAACATTTTGGTACAAAAAAAAACCCCCACATAGATACATTTTTTTTAATTGCATCCACTTAGCATCAAAACTTTACTGATGAGATTTGAGACAAAAATTTGATGGAAACTTAGTCTAATGTGTGACGCTTGAGTGGGCATTGAAGAGTGCCGATGTAGAGTTCCTGCTGCATATGCGGTCATTATCAGCACCTAATCCAAAGCGGTGCTTTGCACTTTACTGTCTCATTACTGTCAAACACTCTTCTCAAGATGGGCCAGGCTTTCTAGCAATTACCATGATTAAGGAGGTGGAAATAACATGTAGATTCATTACGTCTGATTAGCGTATGGTTTAATGAGAGCGTTACTCAGGGTGCTCACAGCTTGCAGACATGACCGAGCATTTCGATGACATGATTACTGATCAAACAAATTAAGTGAACTGCTAGAACTGAACTGGACCAAGAGGCTCCTACCCCTAGATGATGGTAGATGATTCACGTTTTTGGATAATATATAGTGTGTCTTAAGACATTGGCTAAATCTTATGTAGAAACTAAGAGTGGTAGATAAATAATAAATAATGGGAGATACATAAATAAATAAGAGATGTATACAATGAATAACTCTACAACAATTCCCAAAGCTATCCCCTAAACACAAAGTATTTTTTTTAGTTGCAAGCGCATAAAATGTAATTCAATAAAATTAATTGCATGTTTTATAAATATTTGAAAGAAGGGATAAGAATAGTTTCCAATAATGATAGATGAGAAGCATCCTGCCAATAATGTCATTTTCCACTTTTACTTGTCCTTTAAAGTAAATGAGTCTCTTGCAAATGTTTCTCTTTCTTTCCAACAAGTTGGTTCACAAAGTAAAAATACCATTTAAAAGAGTTTTGCATTCATCAATTGTGAACTTACTGATATAACAATATTTAACATATATTTAATATTTAATAGCTTTTTACATTTAGTATTTTTGTGTGCCTTTTCTGACTTTAGCGCCCCTGCCCCTGAGGTTCTCTGCATGTCCCTGTAATGAGTAAAAGTGAATAACTCTATTCAGCACAGCGATCAGATAGAAGATCTTTATATTTATTTGTAAGGAATATTGTTGAAAGCTTTGAGTTTTGAAAGCTTTGCAAGCTGTTTAAAGCGAGTGCATACAAGAATGGCTGGGCCAGATTTCCCTGTGTGATGTAGTGTCCCAGTCTGACCCTGGTTGAGTGTGTTGTAAACTTGGTGGCCATGTGATTGGTTTATTTGCCCCAAGGACAAATGGATAAGCTCAACAGACTGTAAGTAATAGACCAAAAATAAGAATAAATGTGTAAAAAAGATAAAGTATTTCAAATGTCTTTGTTGAGAAATCTGATTCGTTTCAGAATGTTTGCTTGTCCTGTCTTAATGCTACAGGTGTTTGAGTGCAATTTTGGGAAGGGTTACCATTTCTGCATGTTGTAAGAACATCTAGTGCCATGCAGTAAGCTTGTGCCGCCTTGCCATACTCCTCCCTCTGGAAGTAGAAGTTTCCCCGCTCTCGTTTCTGGTTGCCAATGCGGATTCGGTCAGAAACAGGCAGTGAAAGAGTGTCAGGCTTTTGTCTGAAGTCCAGGAGCTGGAGTTGATAAAGGAGGGGAGCCCATGCTGGGACATCAGGCTCTCTGTATCAAACGCAGAAAAACAATAAAGCATGATTGTGATCATACCACAAACCACTGAGTTGTTGTTACAGTGGGTGATCTGATTGCTTGGTATGCGATCTAGACTTTGATTTTGCTCTGTATTTCATTCATCAAAATTATTAAAATATTGTGATAGAAAGGGAGACAATTGTCGTTAAAGTCCAGCATACAGTCCACAGATGACTCTTTGGAGACCATGAACTCTGAAGAGGCTTTTACTGAGAGTGAATTAATTAGGTTTTGTTCTAGATGATGGCACAACATACATGACATAACCACAAATAAACAAAATCAGCTGGGAAAAAAATAAGCTGTAGTTTCTATAGGATTGTAGATCTCCATTTAGATAAAATATATGGACCCCACTTTTCCAGTTACAGTTACAGATTCTGTCAAACTAACAGGGTTTTGAGTTTGGTAAGCAACTACATTTCAAAGTTTTAAGAGGCGGCAACTAATTTTCATTTGTACCAATACTTTGTTTTGTATACAGTGGTAAAAAAATGTGAGTTAAATAAATCATATATGAGACAAACACACTGATAAAGGAGAAGTAAAACAAAGTTAATATGTGTAAAAAATTAAGAATGTGAAAACATTTTTTCACCCTTGTCATTTTGTTGATTTCCAATCCTTTAGCATAAATAATCAGAACTTTGGTTTGGCGACCTTTGACCTCCACACACAGGTGAATCCAATCCTGAGAAAGTATTTAAAGGAGGCAAATTGAAAGTGTTTCTCCTCAAGATGGGAGCCTCAAAGCAACTCTCAGATGATTTGAAAACAATGATTGTTAAACACCGTGGTGAAGAGTAAGTATACAGAAGCTGAAGCTCTCAGTTTCAACTGTGACAACTGTGTGAGGAGTTGAAAGACAAGAAGAACAGTTCTAGATAAGGCTCAGAGTAGCAAAAATCTCAGATAAGCCGAGGCACAGGATGGTGAGAACAGTCACAGTCAACCCACAGACCAACTCCAAAGATCAGCAAAATAATCTTGCAGCAGATGGTGTCACTGCGCATCTATTCAGTGCACTTTACACAAGGAGACGCTGTATGGACGAATGAATCTGGAAATACGCATTTGCATCAGTGTGGCTTGAGGTACACTAAAGCCAGCTTCATTTTGGAATAAGATGCTGTTCTTTGATGAAACTAAAATAGAGTTAAATGATGAAAACAAGGGGCATTTTGCAGGGTGTAAAAACGTAGCCTTCCAGGATAAACACTTGCTCCCTACAGTTAAATTTGGTGGCGGTTCCATCATGCTGTGAGGCTCGTTGTCAGTGCAGAGACAGGGAATCTTGTTGAAGTTGAGGGTTGCATAGATCCCAGTCAATATCAGTAGATTCAAGAGAATAATGTCAAGGAATCTGTGACAAACTAAAGTTTGGCTATATCTTAAAATGGGACAACGATCCTAAACACTGCTCAAAATGTTCTCAGGCATTCATGTAGAGGAACAGGTACAACGATCTGGGATGGCCATCTCTGGCCCCAGACTTGAAATGTTGTGGTGGGATTTAAAGCGGGCTGTCTATACTAAGAAATCATCAAACCTGACTGAACTGGAGATGTTTTATAAAGAATAATGTTCCAAAGGACCTTCTACCAGAATTTAGATTCTAAATGGAAACTATAGAAAGCGTTTAGAAGCGTATGTTGATTTATGCGCATGCCCTAAATTTGGTTAAACAATTCTTGCACACTTTCAAAAAAAGAAAAAAGAAAAAAATCAAATAAACTTTATTTTTCTTCTCAAATATCCTTGTTAGACTCCTATAGGATATATTGCATTGAAATTTCTCAACATGACAATTTACAGAGGTGCCCAAACCTTTGCATACCACTGTACATATAGTCTCCAATGATAATAATGAAGAATTTGAAGAAATTTTTTACTCATCTCTGTATTTTTTTGTGTGATTGACACGTCTTATAACCCATTCCGAGTGCTTTAATATGGAGTCAAGTAACTTTGATATTAACTCGATTGGAATATAACTTTCCTGGAATACCTTGAGCTTTAACAGGAAAATTCCAGCTGCGCAAACATTGGCTAAAGGGCATCAAAGTGTGACAAGCAGGTTAGCTGGCTCTTTCACACCAAATTTGATCCCGTTTCATCTCATGAGGACGAGCCTGATGAATGTGCATGGATCGACTGCCTCAGAGATTTCATTTCACATTGATTTATGTGAGTCATGTGACCAAGCAGGGAGAGTTATAATGCCAGATAGATGTATCCTCTTCAGATCACAGGAGTCAGCCCTCATGTTCAGCTTCTGAGTTGTCTTTACCAGCCTCAGCAAGTTTGTGATTTTAGGCAGCTCATTTGCATTCACTGCTGTGCTGAAAAAAAATCCATGGGAACAGAAATTGTTCCCATTACTGTGTGTAGATAGGAAATATTTCTGTTGCTAATATTTTACAAAGATGCAAACAGATCACATGTGGCTGTTTTGAAACAATTTTCCATGATGATTAGAATTGATTGAGGTATTGATACACTGACAAGTGATGCATCTCTGAGGAGAAACCCTCATTCCCTTTGCACGACAGAAAATGCCCATGAAGATAAAACACTGTGAAAAATATTAGGCAGGTGTAACAAATACCGTAAACAAAGAATGCTTTCAGAAAAATAAATAAAATATATATTTTTATACATTGAAAAAATGCAAAATCCAAATCATATCAGTATTTGCTGCTACTGCTATTGCTTTGAAACCAGCATCAATTCTCAAAGGTATCCTTGCACAAATTCTGTGATTTTCAAGGATTTATAGTCAGGCGTATAACAAACAAGTGCTAAAGATCATCAATATCTCACTAACTTGAATCCCAGTCGTGAACTGAAATAGAAACAGCCGTGTAGGAAGCTTAAAATTGGATGAGGAAAAGCCACGGTGAGGTTGAGAAAGACAGTTTGTTGTCGTGGCAAGATTGAGCACAGCAACAAGACACAAGGTAGTTATTCTGCATCAACACGGTCTCAGATCGGGATTTGACAAGCAAAGATGCAGTGATCCAACATCTCAACTTCAAATTTTGGATGAATACATCAGATGTGTATGTTACGCAACAAATCTAAATGCCTGTAAGATGACATTTGATTTTTTTTATTAATCAAATGATGGATGAAACAGTATGTATTGGCTGAAGTAAGACTTTGGGTAAATGTAACCACTGTAGTAATTGAATGGGGATGCAATCCTGGTTTTTAAGATCTCTGTTATCCTTAGCTGGGTGCAAATACAGCAACTGGACAATATTAAACCACAAAAGTTATGCAAGCACTATATATATATTCACCTGTTTGCACTTTATTTTCTCACCCTTAAACCATTGTGTCTGATTTATGACTGTAATATAATAACTCACAAAAAAGGAAGTGTGTGTATCTGTACAACATAAATCACCATCTGTACATTTCACCCCTATCAATCCTCATGTAATCTACAATATAATATATCAATTTTGATGCATTTTTCACCTTTAAGTTTGTGTTATTCTGCCAAAAAAATATATATATATAGGATTAATGCTCCCAAGTTTAGATCAGTTCATGTCCTTAACGTCTGGAGTAAGAGATCCAGTCGCTGGAGCTGCATTGTCACTAATGTGTGAAGCTGTTTGTAAGGTGATAACTGTGGCGTACGGTTTGTCACCTCATGCATATTTCAGCAGTGCGGTGTATTGACACTTTTATGGGTGTCTAACAGGATTTGTGAGAGTCACTGGGGAGCAGACAGATCTCTATCAGGTTAGCCTTTTTCTGTCTCCTCCTGTCCTGAGATGACTTATGAACTTTATATTTTCTAATCTACTCATGTATCTTTAATTAGTATCTGATTGCTGAATGCTGGACTCTTCATTCATATAATAACATCTTCAGATAAATTATAAAATTATGAAAGTTTTTTTCATGCCACTAGACATTAATCAATTGAAAAATCATGCTGTATTTTTTAATCATCTTAGACGAAGAAAAGCTGAAAGCAGCAAATTGCTCCAAACACAAAAGTAAGCAAGATTTTAAATTGTTTTACTTATATTGACTAATACAATTACACATAGTTGGTACATAAACATAATACATGAAATGGTGTTATTTTTATTTGCAACCATTAGAAGTCGGAGGCCTTTTTTGAAGCTTTTTACTACTTTCACAATTTGCTCAAATAAATATCTTTAAAACATCTTTAATGGTTGAGATCATTTTTTAGTACAATCTGAGAAATGAAAAAAAAAAAAATCATAAATACCCCCCAAAACCCTGTTCCAAGCACTTTGCAAACTATATGTAATGAAACCTACGCATTATATTTGAAATAAAAATTAATCGCTGGATTGCTTCATTCCTACTCCTTAATTCAATGCTGTGCCAAAATTCGCGAAAAAAATGTAAATAATAAAATAATAATAATAATAATAATTGTTATTATCATGTATTATTATTGTTGTTGTTGTTGTTAATATTATTATTATCGTTATTATTATTATGCAATCTGCATAAACCTGTCCAAAACAATTCAGGTCTGAAGGGGTTAAATGCATGTTTAAATATCAGCTGCCAGCTCTTTTATACAGAATATTTCATACAGAACATAAAACAGCAGTATACAGCTGAACTTTTTGACTTTTTTTCTAGCTCAAGTATTTGCCTTTTCTCTCAAAGTCAAAGTATCTTCATTATGTAACTGAAAGAGTGCACTTGGGATTGAACATTGGACTGTGGTTTATCAGGTATGCTAATAATAGAGGTACAACCCTAATCAATTCTTTCTCTGGCCTACAGCCAAATAACCTTTAGCTGTGTCATTTTTGTGTGTCTTTCATCTTGACTGGTGCATTTTAATTGCATATGTTATGCAATTAGAAAACGTCTTTGACATCAACACTTCACCCCGTGACAATTTGTGTCTGGTTTTCAGCCTTTATCTTTAATCCTTTAGTTATGAGAGAATGTTTTCATTCATGCATTTGGGAAGGCCCAGGTATCATGCTAAGAGTACACGAGCTGTAAACTTTATCAATCTTTGACATTTTAAAAGGTCCTCAAAACCTTTGAAATGTTTTCTCAACTTCTTTGATTATTGTGCAGTAAAGACTCTACCAAAACCAACTCGATTGCAATTCAGCATTGAGTTTGCAAAGCACAGGCTATTTCAGTGTTCAAGTAGAATACCAATGCACGTAAACTATACATCCTGTACACCATAATAGCACTGTAAGCAAGCGACGGCAAGCATGACAGCATTGACAAACTCCACCTCCAAAAAACATAAAAACGTGGACGAACCACGTAACTGTGCAGATAAATCCCAGTTTTCAAAATAACTGGATATGTGTCAACAGGGCCTTTACCCATAATAGAGATATTATTCAAATACTCTTGCATTTTTTGAACTTCAAAGTGTTTTATGTAGGTGCAAAAAATTCTGTAAACAAATTATTATTTTTTTTTTTTCAAAAATAAAAGAGTTAGATATGAAGATAAAATATACTTCAGTTCATTTAATTAGTTCAATCAATTTATCCTATTTCCTCATGCCTTTATAAGCCGATCTGCACCATCACTCTATGACTCAGTCCAATCAGCTTTCATCCCCTTCTCCTCCTTTCATCTGGGTTATTGGGGGGTTGGGCTATTTGGACACATCCGAGAAGGACAGCAAGTCTTATACGTTTATACCCTCCAATTACGCTCACCTGATTACAACCACTGAAGACCTCTAAAGATGCACCGAAAGTGAATTTTTCTCCCATGTTGCTGAAGTTAATCGAAGTGGGAGAATTATTACACAATCACATTTTTTTTGGTATACAAATCAGTTCTTCATGTTGGAACACAGGGTTTGGTCTCGTTTCTGCTGTCTTTCATTGATATTACTATGCAGTGATTTAAGGCTGCAGTGGATGTATGTTACAGATTTCATTTGAATTGTTTTGGCATTAAGGAGAAGAAGAGACCTCATGTGGATTAGTAATTCATATTTTTGGACTAAAATATCTTTAATAAAGCAGATGTTCTTTGTCAGTGGTCTCATTCACTGCACCTGGCTGGTGGAATAATTTTAATATAAAAAGCTCTTCCCAAAACCAACATTTTCTGTTTGCACCCAGTTGCATGAAACAAATAAATGCATATTCACTTCTAGCACTTTGTTGTTGTTAAAATATTTGGCACTTATATGACTCTTTTTGGATAAAAACTACTTAAATTATTGTAAAAGATTTTTTCTGACACGCAACCTTGGCAGAGTTGCAGACTGATGATGTTCATTTATTTTGAATATAATATTAAAATGTGTATTATTTAGAAATGCCACACAATAAATAACTATTCTGCATCACCTGCTAAGAAAGGAATAGTTTATGACCAAAGTGCTGTCCTGTGGCACTTTCAAAAGCACATGTTCCATGCAGACACAAGTAGACTTAATATTAATAAGCTGACAAATAAGCCGTCCCTTTTGCAACAAAGCATTCCTCTCAGACAAATGGCTGGAATCATGCTTCCACCAGATCAAGCAAATTGTCACAGGGAATACTGATGATCTCTCTTTGATGCTGAGTGTGGATCAAGCATCGGCTTTTGTTGCACAGCTAATTGGTTTCCCTCTCTCGGCATTTAATGGACTCTCTGAGCATCATGAAACCCCACCATGATTTTCTAGAGTGAACAGCTAGCATATATTCTTTTTGAAAGCTTTGTGAGTCATAGTTTAATTAAATAAGCTTACTGCTTCCGCCTGTATATTACATTAAGTATCTTCTCTGATAAGGTAGTGGGTGTTAAGGTGCACAACTTATCAGGATGTTTAAATGGTTGATTTGCATGATACGTTTACAATATATATTTTGTAAAAAAATGTATTTTGCAATTTTAATTTGAACATTTGAAAAGTTGGAACTAATAGACTAGTAGGTGCACCATTAGAGGTTTTAGATTTAATGCAAAAAAGCAGTTCACCATCCTTCCATTAGTAAAAATATGGAATGAATAAACAAAAGAAAGTAATGGATAACGAATATAATTTGAACTTTGTTGATGGGATTGATTCACAAGCTTTAACTTGTTCATTCCGTCACTGTCTTTACCCACTTATTCCCTTTTGGGGTAACGGGATTCTGATCTCCAGTGCACTTCAGGCGGAAGGCAGCCAGACCCGTTGCTGGGCTAGTAGCTGCCCTAAGCGGAAATCTACCCTTTTAAAAAAATGCTGAATAAAATATTCATACATTTTGGATTATGACAGTCAATAAATTAAATTAAAAAAAAACTAAGTTCAGGATTGGATAACTCAAAAAACTATAGCAAAATATTCTAAAATTTTGGATTACGACAGTCAATATTACCTACTATAATGATGTATAGAGTTTTTTTATGCATCCTTAATAGATAATGAGAAATGCTACCTGAAAAGGTACACTTTTTGTGAGAACATTACACTAATTTTGTTTTTAGCCCCCAAAAATCCAAGTTTAGGATGAAATAACTCAAAAATGCCATAGTAAAATGTTCTTACATTTGGGATTCTTACCATTTAACATACTAACATGATGTAGAGAGTTTTTGCACGTTTCAATAGGAGAAAACGAGAAATGGAACCTGAAAATGTACCTAACACACACTTTTTGTGAGACCCCAAGTTTTTTTTCCCCACCAAAAACCAAGTTCTGAATAGAAAAAAAAACACTTTTTGGGAGCACCCAACACTCAATTAGATTTCTCCTAAAAAGCCAAGTTCAGGATGGAATAACTCAAAAAGTCATTCATTCATTTATTTCTTTTCCAACCTGTTTATTCCCTTTCGGGGTCACGGGGGTCTGCTGGTGTTAGCGCACATTGGGTAAGAGTGCAGGGGTACACCCTGGACAGGTTGCCAGTCAATCACAGGGCAACATTCACTCACACATGTTTTAGGGATTGTGGGGGAAACCGGAGTACCCGGAGGAAACCCAATCAAGCACAGGGAGAACATGCAAACTCCATTCAGGAAGGTCACCGGTAAGCCTCAAACTGTTAACTGGAAGGCCACAGTGCTATCCAATTGCGCCACCGTGACTCTGTAACTCAAAAATGCTAAAGTAACATGTCACTATTAACTGGAATCTGATATTAATACTTACTATAATGATGTACAATTTAAAACCTGAAAATGTACCCAACACACAATCACACCCATGACCGTAGCAACAAACATGTTCACTGCTGGGGGGAATTTTGAGAATTCAATTAACCCAATTAATCTAACATGCAAACTCCTTCCAGTTAGGTCACTGGTGAGGTGCCAATCTGTGAAAAGCTTACTGTTGATAAGATATTGCATAATTCCCAAAGTTCGTTGCACATATCTGTTTTCCAGCTATCATTAATGAGAAATGTGAACATTTGATGAAGCCCCTGGGACCTGAAACTGGAGAAATGCAGTTGGCTGAAGATGGGGGCTGTTGTGAAGCATCTCTGTTAAAACCCTCTGGGCTGAAGATCCCCAGAGAATGATTTGAGCACAGAGAAGCCTAAACTGAGAAAGGAGATCTCGCAACTCCCAACAAATCCTGTCAATGAAATTATATTTTTCTGAAAATCATAATAGGATGTATGCTGTAAAGCTGGTCTTGAATAAAAAGAACTCTCTGTAAAGATGCACATGAATTTACCAAGTAAAAGCTTTTAAATATGCTCCATTATACTTAAGAAAAGTGAGGGGGGAGTAAATGTTGATAAGAGGCTCCAAGGAAGACCTAGGACAAGCTGGAGAGACTATGTCGCCCGGTTGGACTAGGAACGCCTCAATGTCCCCCAGGATGAGCTGGTGGAGGTGTTCAGGGAGAGGGATGTCTAGGCATCCCTGCTTAGAAGCTAGCTGGGGTGGCTCAGGCCTCCTGGATGCCTCCTTGGGGAGGTGTTCTGGGCATCCCTGCTCAGAATACTTCCCTGTGACTTGACCCAGGATAAGCGTAAGAAGAAAAACATTTTGCTCACTGACCATATATTCTCCAACAATATCTGACAATGATTTTAATCTAAAGTAAAATGGACTACATTTATGATCTTTTAGGGATCCTGACCATCCTTGGTCTCTCACTCTCAGAATCTATTGTGTTCTCCAGGACTCTGTGGTCAGCTTCGAGACACCAAAGTGAAGGCAAGTAGACTTTATTTCCAGTGAGAGAATAACAGCTTTTAGTGAGGGATCTTCAATAACTGTTTAGGGTTATTCTATGCGTCTTTGAGCTTTAATCAGGACAGCCGAGACTCCAGAGCAGTCGCATGTCAGCATGTCTGCCTGGTTTCACTTCTAGTCCTTCAATTGGATGTGTCTGGGCCGGGCTGGGTGAAAACAGTCATTATGGTTTGTGATGGCAGCACATTGAGATTTCAGAAAGGGTTTGGTTAGACACTGTTTCTCATACAAGGAGGGGTCAGAGCTTTGGCAGTTGCTATGACGATGAGACAGAGAGCAGCGTGGGAGACCGTGTACTGTGGGAGTGCAGAAAAGAGTTTCAGGTGACGTTAGTGAACATCAGGAGGCCGATTAAAGCTGACAGGATTCGGGAAGTATTTCTAGATTTAGGCTATGTGTTAGACGCACTGTCAGCTTGAATTACAAATGCATTTCAAATTTGTTATCAGAAATGGAAGTTTTGAGTTTAAGTGAAAATGATGGGTTTGAATGGAATGAGCTATTTTTTTTTCTCAGAATATCGTCCTTAAGTTTTGCAAACAATTCCTTTCATTCTTCAATTTTTAAAGGCATGTTGCATGTAACATTTTGTCTCTCGGGGTCACTTTTCCAAGTTGTTTACATGATTAATGGGGCAAGGCTTAGAACACGACTAGAGGCTATGTAATTATCCAACGCCGCGTGGTGTTTGGTGTTTTTATCTTTGCATGTGTTTTCCTAAATTTCAGCAAATTTGCCCTCTCCCTGCCACCATAGGTAAGGATTATAGGAGGGGGGACCCCAAAAAAATCAGACTAAGAGCATGCTGCCATACGTAGGCATAGTAGAGAGTTCTCCCGCTAAATAAGGGTTAGTAGACTTAACAAAACAGCTCTGCAGATGGTGTCAGTTTCCGGGTTCACATTTGAACAGCACTGATAGCTTAAGCTACGAACACAGAGAAACTCCTCAATACCTGAGCAGAAAGAACATACAGATAGAATACGACTTCACAAATAGAAACAACATAACAGTGAGAGAGACACCACACTCAAACATAAAGGGGCGCCTTCTGCACTGCTTTTTTGTCGCTACTAACCCAATCTAGCGTCAAAACTCTCAGTTCAAAACTTGTGGTTAATTAGACAACATTTTTTCTTAAGACTTGCATAAAAATCTGCCAGAAGGGTATCAGTGTTTGGTTAAAGCCGCTGCTAAACAGAGTTTTGTCACATTTCTATTGGTTGGCAACAATTAAATACAAATATTTCGGCCTAACTATTTGTTCCTGTTGGTAAACCAAATCCAGCATATACTTCCCTTCTGGGTCTGTGTGTTAGCTCCCCACAGAGACAGTTAAGGGAGCACTTAATCTGATTGGTTAATAGGTGGACAATGGAGGTTTGGAACATTTTGACAATATCCTTCCAAATGATACTGATCAAAAGTTCATATACCCCAGTTCTTAATATTTGGTATTGCCCCGTTTAACATCAATGACAGACTGAAGTTTTATTGGGTAGTTGTTAATAAGATTTTTTATCTTCTCTGTTGGTCAAATAAATATTGATTCATTATCATGATGGTTTGAAAAGAGTAAACACAGTTGTTTGACAAAATACAGCTTCGCCCAACCAAAAATCATAAACTTTCCAGGGCATACATTTACAGTATGAGCACAACTGTATACGATTCCACAAATATACACGAATGAATGAATATAAAACTTCATGTATGTATTGCATGTCCCAGTTTAGGGGTCGCCACAGCGAATCATCTGTTTCCACCTAACTCTGTCCTCAGTATCCTCTACTCTTGCACCAACTAACTTCATGTCCTCTTTCAGCACATCCATATATCTTGTCTTTGGCCTTCCTCTTCATGTCTTGCCTGGCATCTCCATTTCCAACATCCTTCTACCAATACATATCCTGAACTACTCTGACATACTTCTCTGCCACTCCTGACATCCTCATACAGGACCATAGCTTCTCTCACGGCACCCTGTTATACGCTTTTTCTAAATCCACAAAGACGCAGTGCAGCTCCTTCTGACCACATCTGTACTTCTCCATTAATGTATGTATTGCATGTGATTTTCGATAAAAAAGCACCTTGGGTGCCATTCTATTACATCAAATCATCAATGCCCAAACAAGTGGATGGTTCCTAAAACATATTTCAAACCATCTGTTCCGACATCATGAAACTATATTAGACTTAAATGGAACCATGGGGACATTTATTTTTTTTGCTGCCCTTTATTGAAATAAATGGCAAAAAAGTTTTTATGTGGTTAAAAATCATTGATGAGGATTACTCAGAGAAGAGTACGGTAGTCAGGAAATTAAGTGTCCACTGACTCATAGAGTCCATCCACCACACACCTTAGCAAAAGCCAACAGAGGAAGAAGGAAGGAGAAAAAAAGAGAAAGATAAACTGTCGGGCCTTGACGTCATAGATGCTTTTTATCATGAGTCTGTAAATAATGAAAATGCTGTGCAAGTGTGTCTGAGTGGTTTCCATGGCAATACCCTATCACTCTACATACTGCCTGTAAAAATGCTTTGTAGTTTACATGTTTGCTGTGCACAGAGTGAGGACTAAGGGTTTGCACTGTGGAGGAAATATGTTTCATGAGGCGTAATATAGTGTCTACACAATGATGACTCAGACAACCTTACATCTCAAAACGACATCCTTCAAGCTGGAAATTATATCAGAAAGGGAATGTGCTTCCTGGATGCCTGCTGTACAGTATGATTTGTTTTTACTTTGGCCTCCCGAAGAGTATAAACAGCAGGGATCAAGGCAGTAAAGTGAAGAGCGCCTAAGGAAAACTCTTCTAAAGTGCTCATAATGCTGAGCAGTATTCCCTAGCCCTTTAAAACAAACCCAATCTCAGCCTGCGGCCACCGGCCCCAGCACCACTGCCTCTTTTATAGCCATTTACAGCTGTATTTGTTTATGATAGACTACCATTTGCGAAGCCTTCTATGAGAGCGGATTGCATTGTAATCATAAACGAGGAAGATGTATGATGGAGGTTTTGAATATGTAGCTGTTTGATTGCGACATGAACAAGTCTACCACTCCAGACAATCAGCAAACCACAATGCATTTAGCCACAACATTGCTTTTATGTATTATGCTCTTGCAATTATATTTCATTCTGGAAAAATTTAAGATACTTCCAGAAGAATGTTGTTTTTAGGTTGATTACATTGGAACTCTGTGTAAAAAACTGCCATGATTGTTTGACCAGCTTTTGAACGAATCAACGAGTTAGGAGTAGTGGGGGCGGGGTTGCATTTAACTGCCCAATTAGCTTTTGATGTGAAACCTAATAGTCAAGTCAAGTATTTTTATATAGCGCTTTTTGGCAGATGCTTCAAAGTAGCTTCGCAGAAGGATGAGCCTAAAATTGATTAGTTCAAAGATGAGCATGTTTTGCAGATTTTTAAGGATTTTTGGCAGACGCCATAGTTAAACAGTTTAAGTGGCATTTAAGGGATTTATAATAATAGTGTTTTGTCAATCCATTAAAGTCAGTTAAAAAGTTTTGAATATGTAATTAGCCTACAGTGCAGGTTGTAGATCTGTGGGAAAAAGAGATCCGGCAAGAAAAACCCACACTAGTAATTTCAATTCACACAGGGAGCTATACGAAGCTACAAGCTACTACATCCAAAGAGGGGGCACAGTGTAGCAGGTAAACCTAGGGCTGGTCCCTTCATCTCTATGTGACCTGCTTATTTATGGAGATTCTCGACATGTTGATCATAAGCCAGAACCTGGATAAAACAGACTAAAACAGAGAAGAAGTTTGTTTCATTTCATTGATTTGTATGTGAATTTACTTTTTTGTGAATTTAAGTAAAAGTTGTGTTTTATTTAGCACAAAATTGGTTAGACTAGAGGATCTTCCATAAAGCTTTCATAACATACACATTTTAAATCCAGATTTAAAAATGTTATTAAAATGATTTTTTTTTTTTTTATCAGAAAACATTTTCATTGTAAAACAAATCTCAAAATGTATCATTTGAGGTGACACTAGGTCATGGTTGTGAGTATTATATGTCACAAATGAGGATTATTATACCATAGTTCCTTTCTCAGTCTGACGGTAACTTTAACCTGCCTGTCATCTTCTTTCAAGCATCTCTTTGTCTCTTTGTTGCTCCCTCTTGGTGTCTAGGGAGAAAGACTCTAAAGTATTATCAACTTATAACAAAAGAATGTAAAAACCTTTTCCATGTAAAGCTTGCTTCCAGAGATTCGTCTTTCTCTGACCATACTCTCATAAGGAAATGCTTGCATTGAGTTTATCAATTTATCAAAAAACATTTTGTTTCTTCAAAAAAGTCAAAGCAATGCTCTTCCAGATGAAGACAACAAAATATTTTTCTGAAAATCATGATCAAAGAAATGTCAAATGTCAGTCTTTGTGGCCATGCTCATTTGTTTTTAGTACAATCCCAGCTTCTTTTTGTTTTGTTCTTTTCTGAACAGTTTTTTTTATGTTTAATAACAAAATCAAAAGTGTTGAGACAAAATAAGAATTAATAAATCCCCCTAATAAGCAAAGACAAGGTCAAAGCAATATAAAAATTGCATTCAAAAAAACTCTTGTAAACAAGCACTTTTTGAGCCATTGTGCTTTGTTTTCTGCCTGGACTTTGAAAAACACAAGCCATATCGCAGGTATTTTACTATTGTAAACTGAAAGACAATTGTGCTCACATTTTAGTTTGAATTATGTTGCAAAATATGTGACATACCTTTCATAATGTTCCTTTAAAACCACAAAAATCTAAACTAGTAACCTTTTTGAAACCTTCACATTAAATTCGAAACCAAAATTTAACAATAGATGGGTCGCGTCATTCCTGCTTAATTCAAAACAGCTGCTGTGATCGGCACACGCACTGGTGCATGCGGAGACTTCTAAGGACTACACAAGTGGTAATACTAAACTCTTCACTCTAAACCTATTTTGTGCTTTGAAAAAAATAAAAAGAAGGCCCTTTTTTTGTGAAAACTACGCTGTACTAACGTTCTATTTAACTTTGGATAATAAAATACATTGTTTAAGTTCATTTCTATATTAAAGTCAAAAATTTATAAGAGTTGATTAACTAAACAGTATTTAAAGATTATAATTTGTTTTAAAATAAAAAACGTCGTTTTTGTGTACTTAAAATAATTTTGTTTTACTCATATGTTTTGAGGTAATCGTTTCCACCACAGTTTTGAATGTTGCCGCAATCCTCCCCACTCTGTAATTTCAAAAAGTTAACAGTACTCAAAACTTTTGTGTAAACCGGTTTCCTCAAAATATTGGCCAACTTTAGCTTTTAAGTAAACCTTAATCAAAAAGTCACATTTGTAAGCATTCATTCATTCATTTTCCAACCTGCCTATTCCCTTTTTTGGGGTCAAGGGGGTCTCTCCAGCGTACATTGGGCGAGAGGCGGGGGTACACCCTGGATAGTTAATAATAATTAATACTTATTAATTTTGTGTACTGTTTATTTAACATCTAGAGTTGATCAACTCAAATGTTTTGAAAAACTAGGTTACACAAAAGTTTTGAATACTGTAAACTTTTCGGGGTTACCAGTGCACTGATATAGCTACAGTTTTACCAATCCCAAATACATCAGAGAGCCAAATCTTACAGCCAGGCATTACCTAGCTCATGAAGATCTCTAATTTAAGTTTCTGACCTGGTTTGTCTGCCCTCTGCATGCCCAGATCTAAACACTATGCTGCTAATGAGAACGACGTGTCAGGGGTTGTCAAGGAGGAGCTCTCTCCACATCTGGGAGACTAATTATAGAAGCCTTATTAGCCTGACCCTCAACATTCTTACTCCACTGATCGCTGCTGGAAGGAGAGGACCTGCAGCAGGGTCCACTTTTATTAAGAGCTCAGGGCTTCTAATAGATTGATAGTGGCAGCTGGTCACTCCCTATAAACTAACTGTTTGAATGGATTGGCCTTTCAATTTTAATAGCTGTTTTTGAACAACAATGAGGTAAATAAGTATTTCACCCTGTTATCACACTGCAGGAGTTGGCTACAAGTCATTTTCTTAGCACCTTGGTGAAAATGTGACAAAATTGGTGAAAAGAAATGCTAAATAATTGTCATTCTTCAATGACAAAGTCACACGTTGTTTAGTTTCGGGGATTTGAGAACAGTTAGGAACCAGTACAGCGCTACATGTTCAATCTTCTCATGGCAGCTGGGAATATAGTCATTTAAAAAAAACAATTGTTAATGCACTACAACATAAAAGGAAATCCTGCCTCTTCCAGAAGAAAGAGAGACAAATGTCTAAACTCATTTAAAGTTTACCAAGGAACATCAGCTTTATACCAATGTGACTAGTTAACTGCGCCGTATCAAAGGGACAATGAACAAGACAATCTACAACGAAAACAGCCAGGGTTATATATTCATTCACACTGTTCATTTAAAGGGAACAATTTAGATTTAATCTCTGCATCTTTTTAAAGAGTATTTATTTAATTTCAAGAATTAGAACACAATTTAACACGATTTACTCACATATTCTACAAATTCAATAAAAGATTAACACTTTATAGATTATGTAATCCAAAACAATCTACATATTAGCAGTAATAACCATTTACTAGAATAAAATCTGTTTGTGTTTATTCAACTCAACTCAACTTTATTGAGTTTAGCTGGTTAGAAAAGCATTAAAACTGACCTTCCTTTGACTATCTGGAGAATCACATTTGTGGGGTCGATAAAACCCCCAAAATGGGCAGAAAAAGAGAACTTTCATGTTAAACTCGACAGTCTATTATTGTTCTTAGAAATTAAGGCCATTCCATCCATGAAATTGTGAAGAAACTGAAGATTTCCTACAATGGTGTGTACTACTCTCTTCAGAGAACAGCACAAACAGGCTGCTTAATTGAGCAAGTAGATTAGTACATTAGAGCCTCTAGCTTGAGAAATAGACGCCTCACAGGTCCTCATCTTGCAGCTCGTCAACATCTACATTGAAGAGGTGACTCCGAGATGCTGGCCTTTAAGGCAAAATGGCAAAGAAAAAGCCATATCTGATTGAAGATTAATACGGGCAAAAGAACACAGACATTGGACAAAGGAAGATAAGAAAAAATTGTTATGGTCAAATAAATCGAAGTTTGGGGTGTTTGTATCACACAGAAGAACGTTTGTGAGACACAGAACAACTGAAAAGATGCTGGAATGCTAACAAGCAAGGAGGGGGTAACACGATGGTCTGAGGTTGCCCTGGTGCTGGTAAGGTTGGAGATTTGGTCAGGGTAAAAGGGATTTTGAAAAAAAAAGGTTATCACTCGTTTGTGCAAAGGCATGTCACAGCCTGAGGACAATGCTTGATTGTAGCCAATTTTAACAACGACCCAAAGCACAGCTCCAAACTGTGCAAGAACTATTTAGACAAGAAGCAGCATCTGGTCTTCTGTAATGAATTGGCCAGCGCAGTCACCAGATCTAAACCCTATTGAGCTGTTGTGGGAGCAGCTTGACCATATGGTATGCAAGAAGTGCCCATCCAGCCAATCCAACTTGTGGGAGGTGCTTTTAGAAGTGTGGGGTGAAATTTTTCCAGATTGCCCTAAAAAAAATATACAGCTAGAATGGCAAAGGTCTGTACTTGCTGCAAATGGAGGATTCTTTGCCGAAAGCAAAGTTTATTATTTCAAATAAATTTTATTTCTAACCTATGTCAATGTCAATCAACATTTATGAAAGTAATTCACTAAATAAAAAATATGATGTGATCAGTAAGAAAACATATCATATTGGCAGAGTGATGATATTGTGCAAATGTGAATTTTAAAGTGTAGGAGCAGAGGTGCAGCAATAGCATTCTGGTGTGTGTGATGGATGTGTTCTGAGGCCCAGTGACGGAGCTCTGACGTCTCAGTCTGACTCACTGCAGTCATCTTTGTATGCATGTGTGGCTGTGCATGTGAGTGTGTGTTGTGCATTCTGCCATGAGTTTGCTCATTCTCTCAGCTCAGCACCTTCAAACGACCCACCAGACACCCACTTTTCACACTGGCCATCACACGCCTCAAACAACAGATTGGTGTTGGGGGCTCTGAGAAATTATAACGCTGTTTGCGTATCAGTGTCTGCTGATTTCCTGCTTTTGTTTTGAAGCGGTGTGTAATTCTGCATATGATGTGGTAATCTGGGCGGCCTTGAGACAGTGAGCCTCAGTCAAACAAAGCTTGCTCAAGTATAACACAAGAAAAGATTGAGACCAGCTATGAAAACATGCAGCCTGTCCTCCAACACAAGCTTCTGCTCAATATGAAGACTGTGGAAAATGTACAATAAACACTGTTGTTGGCTGTTACATATGTAGCGAACATTGTAAATATACAGACATAAAAAATAAAATCATTTAGTTAGTTTCCAACAAAGCTAAAAGTTTTGACAATACACCTGACAATAAACCTTCAGTTTCAAGTTAACTTTTTATTACATTAACATTTACATTCATGCATTTGGCAGACGTTTTTATCCAAAGTGTTTTTTGTTATTATTATTATTATTATTATTTTTTATTAATATATTGTTATTTTAGGTGGTGAATGAAGGGAAACCGTCAAATTAGCTTTCTTTGGTTCACATGGTTTAGCCCTTAACTTGTTATATTTTCAAATACATTGAGGTCAATAAGTATTTGATCACAGTGTGATTTCACAAGTTCTACTACTTAGAAATCATGGAGGGTTCTATAGTTTTGAGCATATGTGCATTTTCACTATGAAAGACAGAATCTAATGAAAATAATCACATGTGATGCTTTTTACCAATGTATTTTTAAGTTACTGGGTCAAACGAAATTGTAATATTCGGTACAGAAGCCTCACTAGGAGAACTTACAAAATCACAGGGTGATCCAAAAGTTATTTACCTCATTGTATATGAAACTATATTATTTTAGCAATACTAATTAGCAGTAGGTACAAATTACAGATAATTATTTGGCATTTGAAGAGTTATTTTTTTAAGCCCTGAAACAAAAGCACGTAGAGGAAAAAAATAAAAGTCTCCTAACATAAGCCTAAATGATAATCGGTTGTTTCATTTGGAGAATGCTGAAACATCTATAGATTTTTAGCTCTGGGAGGAACAGACAAGAGAATGGTGAAGAAATGCTGCTCTCCATCTCTGTTGCCTTGACAGAGTGGATTTCAGGGCTAGCACATGTGCCTTTATCTTGAGTAAGCAGTGCTGGGTAATGGAGAGGGGTCAGGGGCTCTGACGTTGATTGTGACGTCTATTCTTCTCACGCCTATCACTGCACTCTGATGCTATCTCATATCTGTCACCTCACAAAATGCATTTACTTCTGAGCTTTTGTGATGGCAAACTTTGTTTGATCAATGCAAATCCTCACATTGCAGTTTAGATCAGAATCGGGATCACACAGAATTTACATGAATTTGCTCTTAACTGAAATGTTCATCAGAAAATCTACTTTAGACATTCTGTACTGGATGTACGTGGTATTTGTGTAACCATGTAAATTAAAGAAATTATTTTCATAGAAAGACATTATAAATATGATTGCAGTGAAATCAGGCGAACAGTTATCTAAATAACTTAATGTGAGCATTTGTCTTGTATTTGCAAGTTGGGAGAGGCAAAGCAGGTTTCAAGAAGAAAACCATCTGATATTAAAGAGATGACATAAGAATAGTGCCAAATTAAAATGTACATAAATTATTTATATTTTCATTTAATAAAAGATGTCTTTTAACAGTTTTATGCAAGAAATATTTTATGCTATACTCTCCTACCCAAGGTGCCCATGTTATTCCTCGGTTTTTGATGTAATTATGTGATTGAAAATGCTAAATGTCCTAAATAGGTGTTTCTCAATCCACATTTTCCCTTATTTAATCATTTAATCATTAATCATTTAAAATTATAGTAATTATTACATTATGTCCGGTCACCTTAAGTCTACATAATCTTATTAAAGTGAACTGATGATTTATTTGAATATAAATGATAATTAGAGTGACATTTAAACGATTCTCAGGCACTCCCAGAGTTGCTGTGTGCATTTGAGCAGGCTCTCACCATGAAAGTGATTCCTCACCAAATAAGGCCATGCAGACCAATGGAAAGGGTGTGTTTGTTTCAAATAAATGACTTTTAAAACCATTTTTTGTGGCAGTGTTGAAATATTTTTTAGTACAACCGGAGCTTCTTCTTCTGTAGCTACATTACTCAATAATTCTGAAAAACAAACTGAGATTGTAAAAAAAAATACATTTTGTAATGTTTTACTGTAAAAAAAAAAACATTTAAATGAACAGCTTTTATGTTTCATAACAGAAAATCTATAGTGTTGAGACAAAATTCATAAAACCCATAAAAAGGTTAAAAAAATGTGAAAATTGTATCAAAAATCCAGGCAAACTCTCCTAAACCTTATACAGCATTACAAACACTTTTTGTACCAGAACTTTTAAAAATACAAGCTATCTCACAGGTATTGTACTTCCAAGGGTTATCCCCTCTTTCACCACTAGATGGTACTGATGGAACCAATAGGGGGTCTGTAAAATTTAACTGAAAGACGATTTTCTCTCTTTTTTTAGCTTTAATTACCCTGCACTTATGCATCTTAACTTCTGCAATGTTTATTTAAAACCCAAAATTCCAAAACTAAAAACCTTTTTGAAACCCACACATTATATTTGAAATTTAAATTAAACAATAGGTGTACTTCAACCAAATTAGTCACTGAGCTTGGCACATACACCGGTGCAAACATTCACAGGGTTAATTAAGTAAATATTTTTCCTATTTATTAAGTCACTAACCAGGGCAACAGAATGCATTTGT
The DNA here is from genome assembly GCA_007224835.1 of Danionella cerebrum. Taxonomy (NCBI): domain Eukaryota; kingdom Metazoa; phylum Chordata; class Actinopteri; order Cypriniformes; family Danionidae; genus Danionella; species Danionella cerebrum. The sequence goes on from SRMA01025093.1 coordinate 201,933, forward strand.
AAAAGAATCTCATAAAAGTCCAGTGAGGTGCTGGATGCCATATGTGCAAACAAGCCCTGCCCTGAAATATACTTGCAATTAAATATTAAACATAAAACAATAGAGTGGCGTAGGGTGAGGCAGTCACTGTAGCATAGAGATCGTCTCATGGCTGAGAGGCTGCTTTCAAGCCATTGACAATCAAGTGTAATTGAAAGCATCAGATTAATGCTTTTGAGCACTGCATTAAATCTTGAGTTTTGTTTTTGAAGACCACAGGCCTTTGGAGCATATAAACAGTAAAGAATAGTCAAATGCATGCACGAGTCTAACATGTTTGAGAACTATTACCAATGTAGAGAGAAACTCGCTACAAAATAGCTTGAAAATTGCATTAAACATACAAATTTCTGACATATGACTCTTTTTATTTATGGAATCATCAAAACTATTCAACGTGAAAGAAAAAGATTGCAATGCTGAGTGTTTGCCGGCACACAGGAGCCAGGCAGTCTCCAATCTCTTCTGCTGCTGCTGTGTCACAACAGCGTTTGTCAGGACTCAATCTTAGGGATGGCCTGTGTGTTATCTGATATGAGATTGTATCTGTATGTGGGTGTCTGTGTGTGTGTGCATGAGGTCTGGCTCACGTGTATCCATGTGCTCCAGGTTTGGAAAACAATCCGAGAATTCTGAATATATTCTGATATGAAAAATAATCATGAAATTGCTGTTCATGTCAAGTGTTTACAAGATAGTTGTCAATATTTTACATTATAATTATATACAAATATTATATTAGGATCCACATTATGATTCAATAGTAAAAAATGTCTTAAATATCTAAAAGTCCAGAACACAGTTCCTCCATTTTTCTACAACATCCTCATCCGTTATTGACGTGACTTACGTTTCAGTTTGATATGAAATAACACGCTGTTGTATCAGATTCAGTTTCTAAGAAAAGATAAATAAATCTTTTTCTGCAGTCAGTATGTATTGTAACAAACCCCATTGTTATGAACCAAAGAAAAACCAAGTAGTGATGATTTATTTTCTTTTCAACAAGATAGAAAAAAAATCCTGCCACATGTTAAATTGAATATAGGTAACACAATATGTGTTTTATTATCAATGTTTCTAATATTTAGACGCATGAATTAGATGTTACTTCACTTGAATCATGGCAAAACAGAAGTCATGTAACTTTAAAACCATTTAAAAACTGCCTTTTTGTTTGTATCTTCATAGCTTAGACAGTATGAGGAAAATTATGTGGGTTTTTTTTTTGTTCATTTTTGCAAATTTTATCCTGACTGGGTGTGTTGCATGTGGCTTATTGATGGCCTCAATCCCCCCCTGGAGAATGGTTGGAGTAACGAAATAAATGCTATACCTTCTCGCATGTAATTCAATGTCTCATGAGCCAACCTTTACATTTTAGTTCCTCTTTAATTGTGTAATGGAAATTTTATTAAAATTCAGACAGCCTCACCGCTCGTGAAATTGAGCAATTTTGCAAAATAAAACATATTTAAAAAATTTAAATTGAAAATTCCTGTAAAGTACACATTACTGAATAAATATAATCTTTCATTTTTTCTTTCCGTATTGTCAGGGTATGCGCAGCCTCACCTCACTGTTCATTTCTGTATACTGTGTACTTGAAAAGTAGGGTTGGTCAACTGAAAAGTTTGAGGTCATTTGTACCCAAAATATTTTGATCTCCTGAGTTAACAGTGCAGGTCAGTAGTTCATAAAGACTATTAAGCAACATTTCTGAGTTTGCATTTCTGAAATATTTGTCGTACACAGGATTAAGTTGTCAAAACTGTCTGCTCACATGCAGATCATCCAAACACCTCCTGATTTAATATTTTGCATGCCAGTTAAAGTACAGAAATACTACATGAATTAAAACACAAAGGCTCTGATGTCTAGAATTGTGCTTGGGGTCAAAGTTTCTGGTCTAAGTGGAGTTTAGGTTAAATTATTGGTACATTTAGGACATGGGTACTAGTTTACTCACATAGGAAGACACACTGCAATTCCCAAAGAATATTGAGAAAAGGGGCATTTTTTTTAACTGCACAAATCTGGGAATATTGATACGGATGTGCCCAGTAGTGGCTAACTGACCACTAATTGCACTGAAAACATAGTCACTGTGTGTAGGTGTTCATCCAGGCATGCATGAACATATCCTTCTGAAATTTCCTTCGTGGGAATGCATGTTGCTGCAGGGAGTGGCTCTGCTTTAGTTTCCTACAGCAGTTCTCATTCAAGTTTTGAATTTTAATCTCTCTAATCACATTGACTCTGAAGCTCTTATCATGTACCTGCTGTGAAAGTGCTCCCTAAACTACACATGACACTAAGTAACAACCTTTCCCCTGGTTTTTGCATACATTTTAAGTCTGGCATGTGGTAATACTCTCTGTGATAGATACAGAGGGAAATCATAGAGGAAGCGAAGATCAGCTAAAGCACTGCTTGCACGCAGTTAGTTGATGCAAATTAAGGATTCTACAATGCAACACAATCATTTGCAAGGCAAGTTTGGAGCAGGTGTTTTCTCCTCAGTATACCAAAAGGCCCTAAATGCACTTCATGACAGTGCAGATTTGAATGCCGGCAGTGATGGTCCCTCACGTTGAGTCTTGCAAGTTATCAAATCCTGTCTTTCTAAGGACGTGTTAAATTCCAGCACCTTAATTATTTTAAACAAACCAACAGTAAGCAATTCCGGCTCTCAGGGAGAACATTCCTAGTTCAAGTTCCAGCGAGAACATACCTCTGATTTTTCATGTTCTCTTTGCCTTATACTTTCTAGTCCAAAAATCATGGCTTTCAGGTTGATTTGTGTCAAAAAAAATGTCAATTTGTGTGGCCCTGACTACCTATTCATTTTGCCAAGTGTGGCACTAGAGATCCCCGCTTCGTAAAGATTAGCATAATTGCTTATAGAAGATGAGTATATAATATAGGCGTGTGTTATGAATCAATACATTATGTTATGAATCATTTGCTAAATAAAATGGACAAATACAAAGTTATGCAGAAGTTTGGGTGTTTCATAATTTGTCATAATTTTTCTTTATATAATTTGTTGTTTGGAAAAGAAATCTCAGTTAAATACACCATAAAGGAGACAAACACAGTGATTTTGTTAAAGTGAAATAAAGATGCATTCTACCTGTCAAAAACAGCTCAAAATGACTTATTTTGGTTGTTTACTGCATCTTCATCAGATTGCTGGGAGTAAATGAAGACTGCCATGTTAATCTTTACATCCCACAGCACAACAAGAGAAGCACTACAGCTTTGTGTGAGAAAAATAACAGACTAAGGGTGGGGTCAGGCCAATCAGAGGTCCCTGTCACTTGTTTGTGAGCACATGGCTGTTCTGTTTCCATGTGCCATGTGCTCTCCTTTCTTACGTCTTTACCTGGTTATATGTTCATTTCATTGGTTCACAATCACTGCCCTTCCTGATTGACTTCCCAGTGTGCCCTTCCTTGTGTTAGTGGCTCTGTATTCTTTGGGTAGCGATATTTGCCTGTGGTATTTGTTGATTTGGTTACTCCAATTCATTTCTTGGTGTTTTTCTTAATATTTCTTCAAACATTTTTATGTATCACTTAAAAAATGCAATTATTATTTTGCCTAAGGTTCATATATAACTCAAATTAAACAACTACTTACTATTCACACCACTTACCTTTTAGTTTATAAACTTTCAATAATTGTTCAATAGTTCAAAAGTTCAATATTTGTAGTTCACGCTTCTTACTTTTCAGGATCACCGGTTTCTGCAGGTGCCAAGGGTACACACTCGCAGTCCGCCCATCCATCACAGAAACATTAATTAAAATTTGTAAATTCTTTGTTTATAAACCTTTTTTACTGCTCAGTTTGTCTCTGTTTACTTTCATTTACTCTTTAGCATAAACAAAAATAAAGGTAAATAAATGCAGAAAGATGACATCAAACATTTCTCGCATCTTTCCCATTAACTGAATTTTGAGTATTTGGTGTACAGCAAAGTATCTAACCGGTTTTTGTAATGAAATACAAATTTTTGCAACATGCTCATGAGAATCAATGCCATAATAAAAAATCAATCACTGCCGCCCTTCTGAGCGACTCCCTGATTTTCAGCCAATTCTCTAAAGATTTAAGCCCTGTCTACATGTTTACTATTATTTCGTAAACAGTGTTTTTTTGCACGTTTATGCTGCTTGTGCACATGTGCATGGAACACTCTTTTCATTTAGAAAATGCCAGCCAAGGTGTGTCGTTTCGAAAATGCTCTGAGATGCTTTTATGTGTGGACGGCGAGTTATCTTGAGTACAATTTTAAAAATTGCATGAATCGAATTCCATTAGGTTTGCTATATTCTGTACAGTGTCTTAAGGGGTTTTGAGTTTTCAAAAAAAAAAACAGGGTTCACAACAAACATCATTGTTATTAATTACTTATATAAAAAAATTTTTATTGCATCTGAGACATGTTATTTTACAGCCCTGTAGGGTTTGGGCTTGTTTTGCTCACTTGCAACTGGATTATTCGATAAAGTGCACTAAAAAATTAGTCATTAAATGGCAGTTGAGTTCACAAAATAGTAAGCCGCATGTCTCTTCCAACACCTGTAAAATTGTGCTTTTCTCATGAGGTCCACTTTAATAAAATGCTGCCTAAAGTGCCTGCATGCAGCAGTTTGATTTAGATGAACCAGATGTTCGATCATTGACTGTCCAGTTGAATTGCTGAGTCATGAGCGTGATGCATAGAAACTCTTGCCAGTTCTTTTCTTCTGCTCTTTCTCAAGACCTGACTCACAAACAGCACTCAGAACAAGAACTGCATGTGTTGAATTAAAAAGCATGCTGTGAACACACTCATCTCTGGGTGGTGTAAGTACGGATACATGTGTGTGCGTGTGTCATATGTCAGTGCTGCTGGAATATTTATCAATGGCACATTCATGCACTCGCCAGTTCCTCCTCACACAATTTGAGATTCAGATGAGAAGAGAGGAGGCTCATTATTTCACACACCTACACAACTCACAGTGTGTTTGCTCAAAGGCTCAATCTGTTTGCACCTCCCTTGATGCTTCTTTCATTCTAGCAATGTATGAATCCAAGTAAACAAATTCTTGAGGGTTCTATGAGAAGGTCAAGTTTTGTTATTTAGCAGGGGTTAGAGAACGTCATGAATAATTATGATATTATATAGCTTTATTGCTGATTAATGAATAATCAAACTACATGCTGTCTTAATCTCCCCAAACTAACTACACTACACAGGAAAAGGTTTAGAGTAAAAATAACTCTATTTGTAGAGGGACCAAATTTAGGGGTTTATATTATTAGTGATGATATAACTAAGAATAAAGGCAACGGCAGCTAAGATACAGAATTGATATTCATGGATTTAGAAAAAATGAACTAAAGAAATTCTCTATGTAGAGTTAAACTTAACATCTATTCTCTAAAAGTAGAGTCTCAAGAGCGACCAAATATCTGAAAAAAAGTTCATTTTACTTTAAGAACTTCATGTGTAGTGGAAATAGCACAATTAAAAGCATCATTATTATAGGCAAAGTCATCCTAACACTTAGCTAAGAGTAGATTTGCAAGAATAAAACTTTGAAAAAGAAGACTGGAAAAAGGATTTCCAAGAATTGAACATTTTTAATCTAGTTAGGGACTTTGTTTCATACACCATATCACATGTTTTGGTTCGAAGAAACAATTAGCAATGCTTTAAAACATGAAAACATGAACAGTTGATTACTGTTAAACTGAATGAATGATGGTAATAACCAACCATTTCCATTTACCAACAGAATTTGGGACAAAAAAACAACAACAATTACTATACAGGTGAACAAATACATATAAGTTGGCCTGACATAGCTGGAAGGAGAGAAGGAGGCAGCATTAGTGAAACTGATTTACAATTTTATTATGTGCTACAAAACCATAGCGTTAAAAATGAAGAAATGAAGTGGAGCAGAACTACCAGAGAAGAAGAGGAGCAGAGCAATAGAATCTTGTGAGTAAATTGGAGTAGAGGTTTCTGAGAGACACATCAAGTAGAACAGAAAGCAGGAGTCGAACCAGACACATGTAGTAACAATGGTGAGTGAACTGTAGGTCTGGCATGCAGGAATGAATCTTTTAAAAGATAGAGGATAATTTGATGGTGGCAGTGATTGGATAACGGTTCTTGATTGGGAGGATCATTAGGAGTTGTGATTGCATGTTGCTTGGGAGTTCAAAAGTTCAAAAGCAATCATTTTCAGATGGATTTAAAATAAAAGTCATACTTTGAGACATTCCCAAAACAGCTGAAACAGATGAAAAGAGATGACTGATGTACACTTCTCACAAATCCAGATAATCTCAATTGGGTAAGATAGATAGTAAAATCTCTCATGATGCCACTCATTACTGAATCACAAACTCTAAAATAGAAATGGTTTCCAGTAGTAGTGCCACTACTAGTTTTAATCAGGTCTAAAAATGTATTCCAGATCCGAGCCCAACCAAAGCCTATAGATTTGCATTGACGGTTTTGTAAGTGCGAACCTATTCCTGTTGCTATGAAGAATGATTGATGCAGGGCAGTAGTGTTCAGCCCAAAATACATTTTCAACACAGCGTTTGAACATGTGTTGCAATATATCAATTGAAAATGTGTAATGCAATTTAAATTACTATTTTGCTACACCTTTACCTCAAAATGCAATATTAATTCCAACAAACATTTTATTAAAAATGTCCGATGGCATTAGGTCAAAATGCAATCCCGTTTTTTTTTAACAGTGAGTATAAATACATTCACAACAACTCACATTTAAAGGATGGTTTTATTACCATTTTCAATATCATTTAGCATCTTATAGACTTTTAAATAGTTTGTCATTTACATTTAAATGTTTGTAAGTTGCAAATGTAAATTATATAATGTCATTTTGAACCAAACTTGCACATTAATACATGTATTGCTCATTTTTACTGTAAAACTTACTGTATATCATGTTCATAGTACAACCTTCTGTAAATATAATAGCAACTGTATATATAGCCTTATATCCATAGCACAATTATCTGTAAATATTACCTAAAATCTTTCTATTTTGTACATATCTTTAACTTATTTCTTGCACTTGCTGCTTTTTTGCACTACTGGTTAGACATATACTGCATTTCGTTGCCCTGTACTTGTACTTGTGTAATGACAATAAAGTTGAATCTAATCTAAAAAAAAATCCAAATTTACATTTTTTTTTTCTTTTTTTTTTGCTACATCTATGCTTCGATAAGAATCTGTCCCAGACTCTGACATGAAATGTAATTGCTAGGCACAAATATTTGTAAAAAAAGAATTTCTAGAGACTACCATGTCGAGATCCTCAGGTTTTGCATTTTCAACAAGAGCTAAACAAGTCTTTTAAACTTCCCTTCTGATGCTAATATATATTTTCCTTGCAAGATATGAAACAAACGTTTCAGTTTTGTCCTAAAATTAGAGAAAAGTAGAGACAGTGAGCCAAATTAAAGTACATTTGAGCCAGAGTTGAAACTTGCCTTAAATGTTTGGTAAAGTTTCATCCGAAATTAAATTTCATCCTTTTCCTCAAACAGCCATATTGGAATAACATGGTGTTGATTGTTGGTACTCCGTATGTTTGAACAAACTTTTTTCCTGCATCTTTGCTTTTCTTTGGATGTCACACTAGTGATCAATGTCTGTTATCACGTGGAGTGAAAATAGAGATATGATTTTCTTGTTAGGGATAAACCTCACCCGAGGCCATCTTGGCATTCTTCATTTAATGTTTTAACTTTTTCTTTTGAGTCTCCGGGGATGGTTCAACATGGAGATGTTACACACTCATAACACGCTCCCACGCCCATGTTTGGATGAGGACTTTTACACTCACCTCACAACTAATGTGTTATTTGCTCATGTCCTGCATCTTTATCTCCCAGGGGTGTTGGATTACAGCAACTACACAGATAAAGGCATTAGAGGGAGAAAAGGGGTGCAGGGTTCACAGTGAGGGTGTGTTTTTCTATCAGTGTAGGTTCTTATGTGTTTCAACGAGAAAGCAACAATGTCTGTTTGTGTGGCGGTGGATGAGCGGGTGAGGGGTGGTTTGCTTTTTTGTTCAGCAGCAAAATTGGTGAGTAATTTTCCAAATGGACATTTTTGCAAATCCAGGGATTTCTATGTATTGAACAAAGTGCTTAATAGTCATTACATTATGTCTCAAAATGAACTGAAGGCACTTGCTTTATTATTATTTTTTTGAGTAAACATCATTGTTTCACACTGACATTTTGCATTTTTGCCTCCTATTAAAGAACTAAATCAATCCCAAGACAACCTTTGTCCTGTATTGAAGCAGTGGATGATTAGTGAGAGAGAGCTTTGGGGCTGTTGAAAGAACTGCCACTAGCCTTTTCAGGCCAGAGCTGTGAAAAAATGACAAGAATGAAAGTGTTTATATGCATTACAAACATTCAGAGAAGTTTTGCATTGTTCATATATATATATATATATATATATATATATATATATATATATATTACATGTAATTTTCCTTCTAATAAGTTGAAATTAAAGGTTTTTATCAGATCATCCAGCAGATCTCTTTGATAAAGGAAATGGCGGATTTGTAGAAAATAATCCAGATGATTTTGGTAATAATTATTTGAAACATTTTTTTTATTTTGGAAATGCTACATTTGTGTTCTCTTTCTCTCATTTCTTATTATCCCTTAGCCTTTCTCCTCCATTTTGAATCAATCCTGAAAGGTGACCGAAAAAAAAACATTGACTTAAATGGCATCATATGAATGTGAAACTGGAAATTAAAGACATTCAAATCCAATTCAATATTATATATAAATAAATAATAATTTAAATAATTTATATATAAATTACATAAAACTATTTTTTGTGGCAAAGCTTGATATCATTTTAGTACAAACACAGTTTTTTTTGCTTACTACGTATTATGTGTCAGGGGTCAAAGTGGGAGTTTCCCATACAAAATATTTTCCAATAAGGACCATTGTTTTTTTTACTACAAACAAACAAACAAACAAACAAAGACTGTCTTTTAAGAACACCCACAAATCACCCTTTTTTATTTTAACCTTCTTCTTAATAGTTAGAGTTGCCAGTTTAAGTGCTGGTAGTTGGTGCTGTTGCACATTAATAAAAATGTTAATGTAATGTTAATGTTTTCATCTCTAATTTGTGCTCAACATCAGTTTTTCCACAAAATCGATTCTCTGAATGTGAGGCTGAATTTCTTTGGTTGTTACAACAGAGCAAAGACTGAGAAGCAGTTTGCTAAGTTCAATGTTTTTGAAACTGTTCAGTAGAATGTAATGAGAGGTTCTCACATGTTTATTTGCAGAATCTCAACCTGTTACAAAAATAACTTGTTTACTGTCTGAAATTATTTCACTGTTACATTCTTAAGCTCTCTGGGTTAACTGTGAAGCTCATTCTGGTGTGAAAAAAAATGACGCACTTGAGCAACTGAAACCTGGATATCAAAATATCTGTCACTTTATTGGTAAACTTGCCAGTGAGATTTGGTTTCTTCCCCAAAACAAACTCTCTGACATTATTTCTCATCAGCAAATGTGGCAAGTTGTGAAACTGCAAGGATACCAACTCTACAAGCTTGTGAAAACTGTGATCATGTTGCAAGACTCAGCTTTTCACTCCCATTGATTTCAATGGGTAATTTTAGACTATTCAAAATATAAAAATCACAGAAAATGTACCAAATGTAGTAGCATGCTATTGATCTTCAAGCTGTGTGACTATTTGATCAAAAAGTGTTGTTCGGTTAGTACAAAATAGCTACGATAAAAAACAAATGTTGCCTGTCACCCCATTCAATAATAGGTACTGTCCAGCACTCATGTGAATGAAATCTCTGCAGATCTATTTCTATTTCTTAGTAAGATACATTTTATCAGTTGACTCTTTTTTGTATTTTAGCCCTTGTTTGGTTTCCTGGTGTTTTTGATCAGAAGTTACAACTACAACAAACAGAGAATTTTTCTTTACATGTTAAGTTGTTCAAATTGAATTAGTCAAATAACATTGTTTTAAACTTTTGAATAAATGTAGCGCATTTAAACACCATGCCCCAAAATGTTTAAAAATTAAACTTGCTTTGTGCTGAGTTGATTACTTTTGACCAGATGAACCTTTACAGTTTGAGGTTGAGCTCATCCGCTTTGCCCACTTGAAATGGAATTTGTTGACACAAATTAGTTGAACTATTTTAATATTTTACATTTCAAAACAATGTAACATAGTACAAAACCCTGCTGTTCCATGTCTAATAAACCACTGATGGATGCATTGAGGCTAAAATGATGTCATTCTCGCAACCATGGGCCTCCAATCACAGTCAGTTCACTCAGGGTCGACAAAAGCTGTGTTCGAGTGTTCTTGCAGGAGCCAGCACTCTCCATGATGGGTTACCGACAGAGCTCAGTCAATACATGTCACTGCAACTGCAGAGAAACTAAATGAGATTTTCTCTTAGGCACCTTTTAACTTGTCCTTTTCCATTTGTTCTCTCAGTGTCTTTCTCTCTGGTGGTTTCCTCTCCATCTGCTAAGCTGCAACTTTGACAAGCTGTCACAGTTGTCAAATAAGCAAAACATGTTGGATGTGATGTTTTAGAGTTGCCGTCAAAGGCTTCTTTATAGAGTTGCCGTCTCAGATATCTAGCAGTCTGTTTATATTATCCTGTTCACATTGTAAGGCCCTTGATGTATTACCAGTAAAAATGTATATGGATACTCTCTGTAAAGTAAAAAGTTCAGCTGCACAAAGGCTTCTTTGTAAAAGATATAAAAAAATGCACAAATATTGCTGAAATATTGGTTTACGAATCAAAAACGCACTGATGATCCAGTGTACGCTCTAAACATGTAGAGCAAGACAGATACCAATATTTGCAAAAAACAAAGCAAAGGCTTTTTAAAGAGCCAGGACTTTATATAGTATGATGCAAAAGTAAAATGAGTAAAGTTCTCAAGGTGTTTGGTTGGTTGTAATATTAGAGTTCAATTTATGCATCACTATTAGGAAGTGTTTGGTTTGCAAAGAACCATCACTATCATTGAAAAGGACATGAAAAAAGTCACAAGTTTGTCAGGTACAGCCACGAGTTGGATGTGTTAAATAGAAACCGAATGCAGGGCAGCTGTTGAAATAACAATTATTTGTTTGAAAGTTCCAAACCAAAAAAATTAACAAAACCAAAATGGAAAATAAACTAGCCATAGAAATGGCTCAGCAGACATCAGAGTGCTGTAAAGCACAAATGGTCCTCGCCACAGAAAGAAAAATATATTGAGGACACAAGAACTGGACGAATAGCAAAATAACAAGGGTGCAAGAACAACACACAGGCAGGAGAGCACATGGCCAATAGGAAACTAATGAGTGCCTTGAGCTCAAAGGAAAGAATGACAGAAACAGACATAACAATTCACTGTATTTGTGTAGTTTAGACTGTCAATACTTTGCTTTTTTAATCTGAAAATAAGATGGACAGATTAATTTGGTCCGCACCAAGAGAAACCTAATAAATTGTTGGAATCGTCTGCAGATTTTTTCCTCATTCACACCACACTGATCACTCAGATCCGCATTAGTTGAAAAAACAGGCATGTGACATCATATCATCTTTGTCATCTTTGACATTTGTCATCTTTTACTACATTATTTGTGGTAATCGCTTATGATGCATGTTGCAAATGATGCTAAGAATACAAACTACTTCAGGTATCGCAAACTGCCATTATAAATGCAAACAGACATACGCCAACCCATAATGCCACATTTTGTTTTTGTCTTTCTCATTTGTTTTTAGTTCAATCATGTTCTCACCATGTACAAACCGGAATCATCTCCTCAAGCTTTTTTTGTTCACTTTTAATCCGATTTCAAGCATGAATTTAATTGCAGTGTACATGAATGCCGTGGCGCCGGATCTTGACCACCTTACAGGAAATGAGCGTGAGTAGACATTTCCATTACTGTGTTCTGACAGATTTTGGGAATAAGCATGACAGGATTCGGTAGAACCATTCCATTTTAGGGTATATACCCAACAAGTTCCTTTTTAACCTCAAAAATAGTTCTGTTCTAAATATTTTCCTTCCATTCTATGCTCATTGCATTGGCTCAAAGTGTCTACTATATGCAGAAATGTAAAAATAAAATAACTGCTACTGAGTGGGAAAAATAGATGAGTAACTTACAGTGCATGAGCAGGGTCATGCTATTTCAAAGTTTTATGGCTCTTAAAAAAGGTGTTATTGTTGTCATCCCAAACAGCTCGTAGCCAATGAGAGCAAACTACCAATAATCGCATTGTACTGGTGGAGTAGTAAACGAACGAGTCATAAAACAATTCATTACTGTGTCATTTAAAAATATAGTGATATAGAAAACTAAAGTGTTTTTTGACCTTGGATGCGTTTCAACCTATTGTTAGAGACTTCAAAAACCAAATTATTACCTTTTCAAAATGATGATATATCAATTTCACTTGGAAGCAATTCCAAGTAAATCATATCACAAAAACTGGTTTCTTTTTACAAGATTTGCATATAACACCTGCTTATATGTGTGAGTGAGTCCATGTGTGTTTTGTACCTATTGAGTGCCATGGGAGGAGACATTGTCACAGTGGTTTTGCCGTCTCCCTTTTTACCACAGGCAAGGATCCTGTGAGCTCTACCTTAGGGTAAGGGCTAAATTTAAGTTTGCCTTTCACCGTTCTAATCAGGAGCATCAAAACAACCATTAACTGTGGATCATTCGACTGGCAGCTCCCAGAAGACACCTCACATAACAGGACCAAAGAGACAGAGACCCACACAGGAGCATGTCCCATCAGCCCTTGTGTCTGTGCACTGCTCCAAGCCAAAGCTAACGATCACTCCCGAGCCCTTTCACAAGCTGCAGACACACACAAATGTGCTCTTCTGAAGTACACATACAAACAGACCAAAGCTCAAGACCATAATCATGATAAGCGAACAACATGACCCCATTGGGTGGCCCCTGAGGATCTCTGTGTAATCTCGGGTCATTTAGGATTAAATCCCTAACAAGTAAATTCATGCCTATAAATGTGCTCTTAATCGCAGCCACATCACTGTGAACGGAACTGGATTCATGATTAATCTGGAGATGGATTCATGGATGTCACGCTGCTGTGCACTGGAAATAGCACATGGTTTGTCGTGGAATTGATTTGAACGATGTAAAGTCACAAACAGTGGAACATCTTGTTGCAAACACATGACTGTTTGCATTTGAGTGGTCTTTGTAAAGGTAATTTGAATGTGATTTAAACACATATAAATAAAATAATTCATTATTTAAACTAAACTATGAATAAAAGGATAAATTCATGCTCTTCCTGGTGACAGTTTAAATTTGTTTTAGAAGTCTGCAACCTTTTTTAGCTTTTTTTTTTTTTACTAATTTTTACTTTATAATAAATTATCTTTTAAACTGATTTTGTGGCAATGCTTAATCTCAACCCAGCTTTTTTTTGCAAACATATTTTCATCACATAACGCAAAATTCCCCAATAATCCAGATATAGTTTTAAAAGTACAATTCAGAGTAGAACATTTTATCATTTATTACTGCAAACATCACAAATATTGACAACAAACTGTTTTTATGTTTTATTTAATAAAAATGTACAAAATTATGTGTTGAGACAAAATAAAAATGAATAAATCCCCAAGGTCAAAGCAATGTGAAAATTGTTTAAAAAACAGGAAAACTTCTAAACCTTATACACTGTCCCAAGCACCTTTTAAACAATTGTGCTTTATATTTTAATATATAATGAAACAAATTCAAGTATTATTAATTTTTATGCCAGAATTATGACAAGATTTTGTATGCCATTGTACAAGATTTTGTACTTCCAAGGGTTATCCCCTCCTTGCAAATTATGTCATATGCTACACATTATATTTTAAATCAAACTGAGATTGACACATGCACCGGTGTGTGTGCAGACTTCTAATGGTTAATAATGCCAAAATGTTAAAGGTTTTAATTGGTTTAAAGACATTTTGAAGATATAATTTATTCAGTTATAATCAACTTGCTTTGTATAATTGCTCTCTTCTGACCCTTCTCTGTAATTTTTTGTACTTGGCCTTCTACTTTGTGTCTGAGTTGCTGCCTATGCCGTCTAACACCACTGACAGTAGACTGTGAACATTCAAGGGCAGTCAGCATTTGCTGCACAGGAAGAATCCTATCACAGTTCCAAGTGGAAGACCCAAACTCCTCAGAGCAGCCCACTCTTGCACAAATCGAGTCTGCTTCCCTAGATGCTTTCGATTGAGGATTCTTTTTAGGGATTAAATAATCACCCCCTAGCATGTTTTTTTTTTTTTTTTTTTTTTTTTACAATGGTCTCTAAAAATCTAAAGCGTCTTTTAAAATGCCACTTTTTTAATCACTGACTGGTCAGTTGTTAAGCTCACTGATAGAAAGAAAACTTCTTGCAGGTTTCATTACATTTACCTTTTTTCTTGATGCAATCATCCATCTTTTAAACCAAGCTTTTTGTTTGAGTGCTATAAACCACTACATAGACAGCATAAAAATAGCGATCATTCAACAGTCTCCATTGTTCTATGTTGTGTGACTCAGTTTTTTTATGGTTTTATGGTGAAATTGTGCCTTTCTGTCACATTTGCTATGATCTCACAAAACAGAAATAGAAAGAAGTTGTGGAGTAATGGATCTTGATCTCTAAAGCAAGCCCACCCAGACTGGATACTGGAAGTCAGTGAAGTTAAGCCATAGTCCAGCCATGTCTTTCAAAAAATAACCTCCTCAGTATTCATTTCTTGTGCACAAAGCACTGTAATATGAAAGGATGTGTAAAATTGTACATTTGCCAGATTGCAATGGCAGGTAGTGTATTTGCTGCTTGGGCCTACAGGTGATTCACCGCTTGCAGACAGAGTTGTACATCCAAAGATTTGCAGACAGAGTATTTCTAAAAGCATTCCTAAAATTATATAAAAAAAAAATCCCATTGAATTTATGGAGCAATTCCAGCTCAGATTTTTCTTCCTCCATCAGCCACTAAAATGATCTGTGCTGAAAAATGTTGACATTACCAATCTTAGCAACACTTGGCAGTGGTGATTTTAAACCAATCACAGGATGGAAATATGCAGACATTTTGAGGCCAGTTAGCCTGCCTTGTTGGCATGCTCCAAATAAAGTTTACACTACCAAACAAACAATGGCGGCATATTGAGGTTAAAATCCATTTGGACAAAATGATCTACTGTTCAGAATCCAATGGTCAATAATTGTTAATAATGGTTGGTCAGTGCTTCAGATAGTATTAGTTCTGTAGAGAACTCAGAACAGCCACATTATTTTGGTTTTGCATACTTTTGTCTGAATTATTAAATATTCAAGATATTTTCCATTTTTAAAAGCTTTTCCAAAATGATAGAATCTCAGGCCTTGAATGTACTGTATATAATTTTACACATAGTAATCATTTCTTTAAAAAAGTCACTTTAATTCGGTACATTTACACCAGAGTTAAGTTAAACAGCACAGCAAGTTTCCAACTTATTGCTATCAATTATGGAGTGCAGCAAGTGGTTAAACCCACATACTGTCTATAGATAAAGAACACAGGATGCATGGGAGGGGAGGTGTTTTTGGGAAGGCCATCTGCTCCTCTTCATGGCTCATTTAACAGAATGCCTGTGACAAACTGCTTGCCCTGAGAGCAACAGGTATAAAAGAATGAGGACTGAGGAAATGGTACTTTTTCAAGCTGATGATACAAGAGCCAATTTAGCATTTCTCTCCACCCTACCACACTTTCTCCTTGGATTTGTTACATTGAAAATGAAAGTAAAGTGGCTTGTGTTCATGTAAAGCAACAACAACACAACAAAATTACCTTCCCAGGAGTCCATAACCGTATTGTGAATCAGCAAGAAGTAAGGCAATCTCCCCCTGTTTCATTGAAATGGCACACTCTTCTAGGGCCTAGAATGGAAAATGATATTTTGTTATGCCAGATATTTAAATTTAGCCGGTGATAGACCATGGATAGAATATATACGGTCAAATATCTTAAATCAAACTATATTGGAACACACATACCTCCAAAAGAATATTTGAAGAACAGATGTTCAGCTAAACTCAGAATCTCCAGACAAGTTTTAATACATTATTCATGTGGGAAAGAGTTAGTGTGCTTTGTTTTTCTTTTTTAATTCAATGCAAATTGTAAATGTTTACACCAATATCAAATAAGCACATTTTACTATTTACCTGACAAGGTCATAGGTAATCTAGCCCCACCTTATAATAAATGATAATCATATATTGAACCAATCAATGTTGTGCGTTTAACTCCACTCGGGTGGTGTAAGTTTCACAGAGATGCACTGTTTTTAGGGAGTTACCAATAGTAGATATCCCGAGGCTTGGAACAAAAGTTTATACTATTCTGTTTCCAAAACACAAAAAGAAGGAGGTAAATGTCAGCTAACATCCAGGAGATCAACAGCAATGAAAATGTTTGTTCTAAGATTTATCACTAAAACAAGCTAATATTAGCATGTGCTAACGTTAAAGACTGAGTGAGTACTCAATTCAGTCTTTTTTAATTTAATTTGTTGAATTATCGACACTGTTAAAGCACATTAATTCCATCGGAACCTGTTAAGATATAAGTTTTAATTCTTAATGTTATCACTGCAACTATGAGTCCATTTGGCCTGCCAACGGGAAACCCTAACATTTCATTGAATTCCCTTATCCACTGTTTCCTCCATCGTATGTAAGTGCCTTCTTTATAAACATTGACAACACCAGGCCATTCTGTGTCTAATCCCATTTAAAAACAAGAAAGGTCTTTCTGCTTGTCCAAGTCGGCAACAGTAATCAAGTGGGTGGAGCTTTGTGATAGGTAAATTAATCAAGATTTTCATGAGATTACACCCAGATGCTTCCTAGAGCATCTCCAACAAGATGAATTAGCCTTAGGTGTAAACGGTCCACATTCATTATTAATATTTGTTAGCCACAGGGTGTCTTTAAAACAATAAAAACAGTTTATGTTTTCTATTAAGGCTCTTTAAATGTATTCAAAACTATAACACTTAAAAATATTGTGCATTAATATAGTGCATTAAACAGTAAATATATATAAAGATTCTCAAAAACACTGTTGACAAACAACAACAAAAAAAGCTCATGGGGGCCATGTGATCGGCAAGAATTAACCTCGGACTTGTTATTGCTCTAGTGTGCCATGTGACACACAAGATTGAATCTCATTGGCTATAGGAGAAATTGAAAAAAGAAATACTGGTAAGCTGACTTTTCCCGACCCTTTGACCCTAAAGTGTTAAATTATTAAGTGATTGTGCTTACCATTATTTTATTCAGAATAAAAGCCTTTAAAGCATTCAAGGGGGAAAAGTTCACAAACTAACTCAGTCTTATAAACAATCCTTCTGAAAATGAATCAAGGAGGAGGTGGCTATTCCCAGCCTTGAGTAAACACGTACAGAACCCAACATGAGAAAACACAGGCTAATCCCTATGGAAAACCCAGTAGGTAGCAGGTGCAGGGTGACAGACAGGATGGCAGCAGGTGTGAGAGCTTCTTCTCTGAGCATGTGTCTGTGTGTCAGCCCCTCCTTTGCTTGTCTACACTGTCTTACCTGGTTGACATCCCCCTCTCCAATGACAAAGACCAGTTTGCTATCTTTCTCCACAACAGTCCTGTCCTCAAGCACGCCCTGGATTTTCAGTGTGACCTCTTCACCCCAGGCTGGGGTCAGAGTGTTTTCGAGACCGGGCTGTAACACTTTCTTTCTCAGCAAACAGTCATCTGCATGGGGTTGGGGTAGTGGCAAGAAAACGTGGGAGGGGAAAGAAATTAGCAAATTCCAATAGCCAGTGTCAACATTTTAGAATGCACTGACATGTTTGTTTTTTAATCACTAAAACGAGTTCAAAGTGGTAGTGAAAAATACAAAAGAGTTTAATATTTTGACATATGAGCTTATGGAACAATGAGATCCATGAAAGTTTTATTGGAGCCTGCTGTGGAAACAGACACATTTAGTAGTAGTTGGTGTTGTTTTATAGCTCCGTCTCCTAGACTTCTTGATTAGCAAAGCTCTTCTAAAGTTACTTAGCTTGGAGATATTTTTTTTAATTTATCTTATTTTAAAAATAGAAAGCATTGGCTGAACCGATGGGGAATACAAAACAATGCAAAAAACATGACACTATATCAGTAAATTGTAAATTGTTCTTGGTGTAAATTGCTGCTGTACAAACAGAATTTCCCCATTGTGGGATCAATAAAGTCCATCTTATCTTAAACTTGAACTGTGGGTTCTCACTATTACCTCATGATGGTAACTAGATATTTTATAAGGCTTCAGTATACTTCTCACCTAACAGAAAAAAATAGAATTTTCTTCCAATCTATGGTCAGATTCTAGCTCAAACTCGTGAGGACCGTTTATACTGGCCGCTGAAACCTTTACCCGAGCACTCAAAGCTGTTGTATAATTTGACTTTTTTTGAAAATGTGCATTAAAGGTGTATATTATTGTAATTTCCATTAAAATATACAATGTTGGTTTCTTTTTTTAACAACTGAGATCCCTACTAAAAGACTCCAATTAATGGGAAAAGAAAGAAAATTGGTTTGTGACCCCTAAAGGAATGTTTCTGTTATGGTCACAATAGGCTGCTGGAATGAGAGTGAAGTATGTCCATTGAGCTAAAATAATAAGCATGAAGACTATTATGAGAAAAATACAAAATAGAGCTTTCTGTCCTCCTCAAAGGGGCAAGGTCCATGATTGTGTTCTGTTTTTATTTTCCTTTTTTTGCCCATTTGTTAAATCTAATAACCAAACTTCATAACCTTAATAAATAAAAATACAAACACATTTCTAATTTAAGATTTAGACTTTAACCACTTAAGGATACGCTTCCATTACAATTTTATCACACGATTTAGAGCTATTTTGTCTTGGTAGCACTGTGGCATTGCAGTAAGAAGGTGATCGGTTCGAGGCTCACCGGTGACCTTCTTGGACGGAGTTTGCATGTTCTCCCCGTGCTTGCGTGGATTTCCTCCCGGTACTCCGGTTTCTCCCATAATCCCAAAAACATGCAGTTAGGTTAATTGTGTAATCTAAATTCCTCTTAGGAGTGAGTGTGTGTTGCCCTACGATGGACTGGGCGTACCTCGCCTCTCGCCCAATGTGTGCTAGAGGTCCGGCAGACCCCCTGTGACCCCAAAACAGGAATAAACGGGTTGGAAAATGAATGAATGAATGAGTTTTAAATGAATGTTCAAAATCACAGACCTACAAGTTAGTTTACTTTTAATCCAGTATTTATTTATGAAGCATTTGACTTTGATAATAATAAATGTTTTTACATTATAATTATTAGTTTAAGGAAAAAGGAAGTATATCTTTCAGAAATAAAAGATTGTCCAACCAAAACGAGTGTATAACTGTATTGTAATACATTACATCTGTTATAACAATTTTAATTCACTTTTAATGATCATACCTTCAGAGATTTGTTTTTTAAAGCAACACTTTTGTCATTTCAATACAACTCCAATATTAATTGAAGAGATTAGAATAAAGTTTACCGAACTTTGTGCAAATCAATGTTTGAAGGAGAGCTCACCTGTAATATCCTTCCAGTGGTCTGCTATAAACAGCTCCTCGAAGCTGCTGGTGGTCCACTCTTCAATGTCAAACTGTGGGAAAAGAGTGTTATCAGATGTGTCCCTTTCTTCCACCGTCTCAACTTCCATGAAGCGAACTGTTTTCCCAAAGCTGGCAGTTTTTGTCAGTTTTCCTCTCTCTTCTGTGTTTTCTTTGGTTTCATTGTGAGCATTTGAGGTGATGGGTTCATCAGTTGGGCTGTTGTTAGAACCTTGAATGTCTGTTAAGCTCTCATCAAACTCTTCCGCCTCTTCATTTTCTTTACAGCTCTTCATTTCAACTTCTCTCAATCTTTCTTCTTCATCCTCTTTGTCATCCATTGCTTCCTCTTCAGCCTCTTCTCCATCAAGATTGGACATTTGCAACTCCTGTATTGGTTCTTGGAGCCCCTGGCAGGGATTCAAAACACTTCTTGCCTCCTCCATTGTTGTAGACACCTCAGATCCCAAGGTCGCTTCTTGTAGATCCTCCGCTTCTGTTTCCATGTCCCCAAGTGGTGCTATTGAGACCATTTATCTTCCTAAATGTGTTGAATGCCCTCCAAGCACAGCAAAATTTATGTTTTTTATCTCCAATGCTCAGCTCCCAAGATGATGAGCACCTGCATCCATTAGTAACAGCGTGTAGTATTTCTAAAGCATGCCGTCCACATGGACTCTAATAGAATTAGCAAGGAAATGCATCGCCACATGACATAAATCCCATTCGTGGCCAGTCCATCGTAGGGCGTCCTGGTTATATGTTCCTGAAAACAGTTGCTTTGCAGTCAATATGTTTGTTCAACATATATTTTTAAATCAGAAGCAACAAGACATTATCAGTGCATTGTGTTGAATTGTAAAGCTCGACTGGTCAGTAGAGTTGTGTTCAGTGATAATCTGCTGGATTAGAAGAGCAAAATCTAATCTGGCCCGACGTCTGTAAGCTTCTTAATGACTTCATCACGTCGTTCCATAATGCTGTTTCCACCAATAAGAGAACCCCTGGGACTCGTTGCTATGAGTGCATTACTGCTCCAAACTGTATACAAATATACTCAAAGAATCATGTTATTGACATGTGTTTACATAATGGTATTGACGTATAGACCCGCTGGCCACTTTATTAGGTACACTGTCCAATTGCTCGTTAATGCAAATTTCTGATCATACAACCACATGGCAGCAACTCACGGCATTGTTGACATGGTCCAGACAATCTGCTGCAGTTCAAGGCGAGCATCAGAATGGGGAGGAAAGGTTGACTTAAGTGACCGAAACCAACTTCCCATATCATTATCTCAGCTCAGGATAATCATAGAGATATGAGGGTTGGACATGAAGGACTTTGTGTGATGTCACTGACTTCTCTATAGCAACTGAAAAATCTACCTGGGCAACTTATCCATTTTGCTTATAAAATACTTTCAAAGTCTGTGATGGACTGGCGACCTGTCCAGGGTGTACCACTCATTCCTCCTGGTGGTACCTTTAGTTATTGAAACAGGCAGTTTGTAAGAAACCTCTTGTGAGAGCCAAAGTCTGACTGTGCACCACACTCCTGCTCTCTCTGCAATTCTTCATCCTCATTATATTCCTGGTAGAGCTAGCAGCCATCAGTCTTGCCTTCATCTTTCGGGAACATGTGAGTTACCCAATCCAACGTATTCAAACTGATGTCTATTACCAGTTTTTGATGTTTAGGTCTGAATTTTGATTTTGTGTGCAACTGATCAGGCGAGCTGGTCTTAGTATCAGAAACCGCATGATCCAATCATGTCACTATGGACCACAGGAGGATTGTTTCCCGTACTATGTTGAAACTATGAAGGATTAAGGCCATTCTGACGGCAAACGGGGGTCCAACTGAGTGTAGTGGCCAGTGACTGTATCATTCCAATTTTGAATAAGATACAAACACGACCATGCTTTCTTTTTTTTTTTTTTTAACTTGCTTTAGGTTTAACTGGTTTATTACTTTTATATAATATACTCTACCACCAAAAGCTTGTATTGCCATCACTCCGGAACTGTAAAATAAATGAATAAATTATCTTCTTTCAGCACCCAACAATTATTCATAATGCTTTTATAAAGGTAAATTCTTATAATTGGTGCATTGTTCTTAAATGTGAACTTCTTGTGATTTTCTACCTCAAGAATATTGACGAGCATTTGCAGAAAACACAGGTTTTTATAATCTATTCAAGGAAAAAAGCAATCAGTCTAACTATTGATTCAAATAATTAATTCATTATATCCTGTACTGTAAACCCTAATTAGTTCAGTTCACTTAAAAAGTATTGAAACCAGTTGCATAAACTTTTTTTTATAATAGAATAGCTCATGAATGAAGTTCATTATCAAATGTAAGTACGTATAGTAAAATAGCAAGGACGTTTAATACTTTTTTGTAGTTTATTAGTTGAAAGTCTATAAAAATCAATATGATTACTAAAAAACCTTATACTTTGATTACTAGACGACCAATAACCGAAGATAGCACTCTCTGCACATGAGCAGGTTTTTCCAGGTTTGCAGGATGCCATGTGTAGTAGAAACATCAATGAAGCATCACTACATTTCAAGCCTAGACAAGCTGTTCTTATCATGTCCTTTGTTTTACACTTGTATTTCTGAACTCTCTCTCAAACACATAACAAAAAACAATCAGTCATTTACACATGACTGTCATCGACATTCTTACTGTTTATCATTCAGCGAAACTTCATAAAATGAGAGTTGCTGAGTTACACCCATTAAACAAATACCTGCAGTGCAATGGAAGAGACAAAAACTCTTTATATTTGAATAAAGAAATGTTAAAATTCTAAAAGTTCATGTGTAAGAGGGTGGGTGAGTAATTGATAACAATAGTTTGCTTTTGAGGGACCAAAAATGGATGTGTTACTGTTAAACATGCTGCTTTGATGATGTTGATCCAGATTTCGTCTTTAGAGAAAAGCCCCGTTTGGAGGGTTTCATTTGCTCACTGTGTTCTCTGGAGGCTTTTGGTTCAGTTTATGGCTCAGGTAGAGATTAACCACAGGCCACAGGATTTATTTCCTGTTTAACCAGGGTCTTACAAAAGCTCCTGAACAGCTGCTGAGGAGTAGTCTTCTCTTTGGGAACAGTCACTAAGCTAAGAGCCAGGTGTCTCATGCTTTCAAACAACTACTTTGAATAATACCTTTTAAAGGAGCTTCTCAGGACATTGTGATAAGGAATCATCTTTGTTTATTAGCTAAGCAATTGTCAACGGGTGATTGATTTGTATAGTGTCGGAGCTGTGCCAAACGTAGCAGTACTCAGGGTACTTTCAGATACAAAGCTGTTTATGAATTTCATATATCATGCGAGTTCAAGGGGCTTTCCAATGAAATCCAAATTACATGCAGTTATAGTACACAAAATACGCTTATACATTCAATATATACCTCGGAACAAAATTCCATTCACACAATTTTGTTTTATAGGCCTTATTGGTTAAGAACCACAATCCCAGCTAGCATATCTTCTCAGTCTTGTTAACTTAAGCTGTAACTGTACTTTGCACAGCCATATGGCCACTAGAGTTTCCATTAGAGACTATGAGACTGCTCCATAATCCAAAGGCCCATGCAAGCATCTTGTCTGTTGTGGATTATGGCTCCAATTAACCTAAATTCCTAATTTCCCCCCCTCACTCTCCATTTCACCCCATGTCTTTGTAAATGTAATGCTGATGGGAATCAGTATTCATGTATGCTTTAATTCTATTAAAAATTACTTAATCTAATTTGAAATGAGATACCAAGGCAAGCTTTTACTGTTCACAAATCACAAGACATATTCGATGTCAGTTAGTTTCTATGACTAGTAATTGAATAATTGCATACTATTTAAAACGTATATTAAACATTTGAAGTTACTTTAATTAAATTTTATAAAAGGGGAAAGATTATAGTAGCTTAAAAATATAAAACCTGATAGATACAAGAGAGTGAGAAAAAAATAATAAAGAAGATAAAAGTTTAAAGCCAGGGGTTAATGTAAATTGAAAAAGAAAAACAGTAATAAAATACAGATAAAGTTATATCATTATGAGTATATGTGTCTAAACCAATACTTGTATTCGATGCGTTTAATAAATACCATGCATTACAAAGTAGCACGCTTATAAATGAAACTGCTCAAAAGTTTCACAGTGATACTGTTTTCCGCATGCTTTAATTTGCAGAGTGCTATAAATATTACTATTTCCTTTAGCACGACTTGAAAACAAGACTTGCAGTTCCCGAATTTAAAGCGAAACGCAGTAGCAGAAGATTGAGAACAAATGCTTCCTTTTACAGAGATTTACAGTAATATTAAATATATTAAAACATGTTTATGTAGTAAACCAACATCTCCAAAAAATTTGACAATAATAAACAGACTTTTCCTCAAGAAACTCTTGAAAGCCAACATAAATCCGGAACAGTTTCCACACGCAGACAAAAACAAATGAGAAATGTGCCTCAAAATCTTAATCTTAATTTACTTAATTTCCCTGGTGACACTATTTTTCACACTGACGAATCATTTTCTCTCACTATGTTCCCGACAAAATAAAATTACTGTACGTTTGAGCGTATAATGTTGCGTGTCTATGACGTCACCGCGACAGTCTCGTAGCCCCGCCCATCAGCCAGTGACGCTTGGATGAGAATGTCGCCAGTTCACCTCAGTTCCAGACATGGCAGCGTTGAGACAGGAGCATCGGTATGGACTCTCCTGTGGAAAGATTAATAAAAGCATTCCCAACAAAACCATCTTTCACGTCAAGCTCACCGACACAGCCATTCGGACGCTAGAAGCCTATCAGAAACTCAAGGTAACGCATTTAGTTCCCTTTCGCAAGTGTCTGTTAAGAAAAGTTAAAGGCACAACTTCAAACGTTGTACTGGTAGCTTTTTCTTAAATATTAATTTATCCTCATTTTGGGAGAATGCACTAGTTCACGTAGCATATGGTGTCCAAACTGGGACAGAGTGTAACAGGAGGAAATCGGACACATCCCGTTCATTCTCACGGTTGCGTCAAAGTTCCCTTGACTATATATTTTTATGCTAACATTAAGCTTTTACAAAGACATGCACATATGTCACGAGTGCTCTTTTCCGTAAAATTATTGGAATCTCTTTAACAAAGTCCACAGTTGCTCCTTTTGTGACCTAAGACTTTAAGTGGCGACTTCATTTCTAAAAATAAAGTCCTCGGAATTATAATACATCATGACAGTGACGCTATAGGGTGCATTAACGTACACATTATTATCATGAACATTTGAAACAGAAGATGCTGGAGGCTGTCTACCTGGAGCTCTCAGGGGGATCTGACGGTCTGAGAGGGGCTCAAGGCTCAAGCTCAAACTGACCAACTCAACATTTTGAGCATCATTTAGTTTAAATGACCATTATTCATTTCAACGCCTTTCTTTTTTTAAAACTAACCCTTCTTTTCGCATTTACTTTTGCTTTAAAGGTTTAGCGAACTATTCATAGAGCTAAAGCTCACGTATCACATCTAACTTGTGCTGTTGGCAAGATTAAGATTAGACTTGGTTTCTTGAATTACAGTTCGATGTATATTTATAAGTATCGTTTTCTTTAGTTATTATGTGTGTGACGCGTCTAAATAACTTCTGTTGCACGACACAAAAGGAATATGTTTAAATCAAAGTGGGTTCCGGTTTACATTGTTTGAAAATAATAATAAAAAAACATTCCGTCCGTTTCGGCAAATACTCCTTTTATCTTATTAAAAGTATCTTAGATTGTGTTTATATAAATACACAGAGCGACTCCCTGTGTGCATGAAATTGTACTTCAATCGAATTTTTGTTGTTAATGTCCGTCATTGTAACTATCGGCTCGGCAGCAGATTCCAGTAACGTCAATACCTTAACGGTAAAACGTGGCGGCCAGCTGGACGTGGCTGAGCCAATCAGCTTCAAGAGCCACAACGCTTCTTATCGATGATTGGATAATTCAAGGGTCGGTTGGCTTATTGTTTTAGCCATTTAAACGCGTGGACGCCATCCTAATGTCATTGCTGATTGGTCAGTCTGGAGTTATAGTATGTCTTTGGCCCAATAAGCATTCCTTGTGGCCTATTTGTTGTTCTTTTGTCTTACAGTTTTGTTGGAAGAGAGTAAAACACGTCGTTAATCTGTTGTTGTTTTTTTGTCAATACATACTACTGTATTTATGTCCTTAAAAGACAGAATGCTAATGATGACAGACTGTCAGATTGAGTTTTTGGTTTGCTGAAAATGACCCACAAGTCTGATAAGTTTATTAATTACACGATAGTGCTATAGTAATAATAATGTATATAAATTTAGTCAAATTTTATGGTGATGTCAAGTTATTTGATACCTCACTGCCCTTTTCTGGGACACGCCACTGTCCTTTTCTAAGCTTATAAGCTTTCACAGCAGCAGAATCAAAACAAAGTTCACATCAGCTACTCGATTCACTAATGTTTAGCCTCTAATCCCACCACATGATGGAATAACCAATAAGCCCATTTTTTAATAAGCAACTTGAGCTGCACTGTATGCGTAGGGTGGCATGATGGCCTCTCCCAATAACATCTATTATAGATAAACAACTTGTTGACTAAAGCTACAGCTGTACCTTCGAGATAATACGTGTTATCTGCTGGCCTTGTTTAATGCCATCAAGCTATGTGCTGGAAGCCTTTTGCTCTATGCAGTCTCTGCATTTTATGTTGGTGGAGTGAATTAGTCTGTTTCATATAAATGCTGTTAATGCTGCTGAGCGGAGTGCTAAAAGCTCAGCTCACAGCTTTCAAAAGACAGTTATATAAAAGACCTATTTGGGCACTCTTTAATATACTGAAGAAACGCCACAGGGTATACAATGTCCAGGGCTACTTGATTTTATCTGACACACCTTAAGGAAAAAGCTTTTGTAGCTTACCTTTGTCCTAATTAGGGCTACACGCTCAGCGTTTGGTGGCTAAAAGCTTTCTCTCTGATGTTTGCCCTATCCTACCCCCGCTTCTTGTGTTCCTTCAGCATCTTCACACTCATCTACGTCTTACACAACAACGTTTGATTGACTCGCATAAGGTCTCAAGTCGATTTTTATGAATTAGACGCATTCCTGAGCAGATTAGCAGATCTTTGCCTTGATCTTTAGGCTCATACAAACTGAAGCATGACTGCGGAGAGGCCAGTGATTCAATCTTTCATTTGCTCAGAAAAAAGCTAATTTTTATAAGAAGGTTTTGACATGTAAGCATTCAATACCACTGAACTTAGCATCTAAGCACAAGATGTGGAAATGCTGGCGCTGAGGGTGAAAATGTTTTGAATTGCTGCAGACTTGTCTCCTGTAAAACTGGCTTCCTCGTTTAAAACACACAGGATAATATTTACAAAGTTATTTAGGCCCTCTCTACATAAACACAGATGTTTTAAAACCACATTTTTCCTATGGGATTTGGCCGGTGGTCCAAATGCAAATATAATAAAAACTCAAGCTGAGCTGAAATTATGCAGAAATGAAAGGTTCAGAATTGTATGTATTCTTCAGCTTATCTACAACAGTAACTTCCTTCTGAGGATTCTGATTGGCCAACTTGACTTAGTTACGGTGCCATGGCTTGGATTGACATTATCTTGACAGTGCATTATATGGTGGATTTGCTTTTTAATGTGACACAAAAACACATATACTTACTGTATAAACACGTTCACTTCTATTATACACTTTTGTTTATGTCATAAGGACATGGCCCTATGATACTTTCACATCAACCAGTCAAACAAAAAGATTCATTACTTTCACTTGAGTTTATCTACAGTTGGGACAGAGACACTGGAGTTTATTTTTTTAAGTGTTTTGAGGTGGTCATGAACACTCCCAATGGTTTCCCGTTCAAACATGTGGAATGTTTCTAAAACGAAAACGTAAGCCTGTGTTGATTGAGGCAGACAGTTGAGCTTCACTGAACTTTGACCTGAAAATTCACATCACGTGACAACTCAAGGAAAAGGATTGGGGAGGTCAAAGCATATGCTTTCTGAAAACTCAATATAAAGTAAATGTCAAATTCTTAAGTATTCGTATTGATTTAAAGTAGGACATTTATGAACAGTTATGAAATTGATCATAGCACAGTATTCAAGTCAATATCAACGATAAGACAGGCTTTTTGGACTTTCATTTGAAGACCTTTTGTGACCTATTGCATTTTCAGTTTTTACATTTTTTAATTTATTTAATTTTGTAATTTTCTAAATAAATTTTCAATGTTTTTCCTTTAAATTATGGTTATAAGATAATTTTTCCATGAACTGCATCCTATACATTTTTTCATTATAAAAGTTGTTACCTTGTTATTAATGTATTTCCAATTTTTAAAGGTCTGGGTGATATGTGAGCCTCAGAAAAGCCACATTATTAAATCTAAATTACTATAATTCATTGGTTTTGGAAAAAAAATAGATTTCAAAAATCTATATAATTTGTGAACAATATATATTGCAAAATTAAAATCAGAGCATAAAATGTTACTCACTTTTACAGCAGAAATTATAGTGGAGATGACACACTTGCAAAATTTCTTCTAATAATACTAGATGCTAACTAAGCTCTTCTACCCTTTTTCTTCTGTCCCCAGGGGTCCTTACCAAATCAGCCGGCAATTTGCTTCAAGGGGAACCAGGGGGTAAGATGAATGTGTTTTTCCTCACCCTTCCTGATGCCAGGATAACTGCAATGCTTTAATTAGACCTGATTGTTGAATCGTGCAGCGAAAAACTCTCAGAACCTCTCCTCAGCTGCCTGCATTCTCTCTCAATATTTCATGAGCGCCTAAACAAATGCCTGACATCGAAAGGGAACTTTATCTTAGAGAGACGCTACTGTTAAGACCTGCCTGTCTCGATTGAGATCATTTCTATAATTGCTGCCAGAGGGATGCTGTGAATTGGTAGTCATCAATTGGAAGGGATTCCAACTTCTTGTACCATTTTGTTTGTGTTTTGGGACTGTAATTCCATTCACAATTAATACAATGCCAATGCTATGGACAGCCACTGTACAGCCGTTTGGTGGATTTTTTAAAATGGGGTATTTTCCAATGAACTGGTTGAAAGATGCCTGTGTCTAACTGGATTAGCATATTCAGTCTTAGAACACCTCCCCACCATCTCCTGCTAGCCACAATCTGGTGGCCTTCTACAACACACCCATGATCCAGAACTTGGAGCCGTTCTGCACACAAACCATGGACTGTGTGAGTTTCTTGCGGTCGGAAGCTCTGGAAAGGCTACTCAACACCCCCAAGCTCCTCACCAGGTTACTGGGTCACACTGGCAACTGGAAAGGCTTTGTTGAGAGCTCTGGGAAGTGGTGGGGGTGTTGTTAACCCAAGGGAGCCTCTTGTGCCTCTATGCCTCTTGTGTCAGTGCAGACATGAAAGACCTGTGACAAGGAGGGGGATATTACTGTGGCCGCCATGTCTCCTAAAGCATCATTCCACCCCCATAATTCAACAATCATAACGTGCAAAATACTATCACGTGCAGTTCAGTCATGTCTGATCTAGTTTAAAAACTGGACGAGTGTAGTTGTCAGGTGTGAAAAACTGAAATCACATAATTGTTAAATTAGATTTGTATCTTTAGCCTATTACATATTAAAATGGACTGTACAGAATTTGAACGTTTCCTATCCTCCTCAGATAATAGGCTGCTGGGCATTAATGAGGTGTTTGAGCTGTGTGTGCATGCATGTGTGTGTATGTGTGTCAAATTAAGCTATTACAGCTGGGGGTAGGGAGTGATGTTAAGTCCACAGCACTGGAACCATGCTATCTGTCATTCGTTTGGCTGTAACCTCGGGATGCTTTCACTTCAGAATCATGGTGTAGTGGATCATAATTTCGAGGAGACTTATGTCTGCTCTATTTCATTGACAGCGTGTTATTTCTTCGCTAACAAGTCTGTACATGAAAAGAAATCCATATTTAAAATCTAGAAATTGCAAATATGGTCATGAATGTTTAGCATTGAGATAGATAGGAACATTTTGTTGTTGCATTTAAATAATAATTCTGCATTTAGCAGATACTTATTTCCAAAGTTACTTACAATTGCAGGAACGACAAATAGCAACTAGAAGAGGGTTGAATCCTCAGTTAGGAGGTGATCTTTCTGATGTTGAGCAGTGCGAACCTGCCCGATCAAGCTGTCTTTGTGACATCCTCATGAATGTTAATTGTTCATTAAAAATCACTCCATGGTTCCTGACTGAGAGAATGTTGAGGTTTCCATTTAAAGTTTTGCTGAATAGGGGGATTGTCAAGCCATCAACTCACAACTTTGTAATGTTTACCTGTTTGTGATGAGTCATCTTCCATGTTGGGATGTTGTTCAGACAGAGTGTTATGTGGATTGTAACCGTTGTGTCATCAGAGAGAAAGGGAACATAGAGTTGAGTGTCTTTAGCATTTCAGTGGTAGGAGAAGCCTTGTCTGTGAATAATGTGACCCAGGGAGGTGCTATATGTTCAGAAGAGAAAAGGACCAAGAACAGAACCTTGAGGAACACCGGATTCAGAATTTCTGTGAAGGATTAGTCTGCGGATTTGTTGCTGGCTTTAACATATGAATCTGAGGGTTAATCATGTCAAAGGTGAGAGATGTCCAGCAGAATAAGAACAGATGTTTTGGTGTCTGCACAAGTGTTAAATTCAGCACTAATAAGAGCTGAGCAGTCTCGATAATAACCACTCTTTGAAACCTGTAGGCTTACTTTCACTAGCCAGCTAAACTGTTTAATTTCAAGACTATTCAAAAGGTTTAGGTGTGTGTTTATGAGAATTTTTGACCATTCTTTGTGTGGTCATTAACTAATGTTTGGCGAAAAGGCCTGGTTTACCAAAACTTGAGGTCTGGACACTACTGGTCACTTAAGAGCTTTTGTGGATCTTGCTATGTGCACTGATACACATTTATGTTGGAACTCGAAGGCGTCACCCCCAAAATGTTCCCATAAAGTAGTGAATTTTCTAAAATCTCTTGGTGTGTTTTAAGGATTCAATGTCAGCATTCAGGTTCCTATCTTGAAAAACAACCCCACAACATAATCCTCTTTTCACCAAACTTTATACCTGCGACAATATAGTTTCCCTGTAAATTTCGAAATCCATACTCATCTACCAGACTTCCAGATGGAGAAGCGTGTTTCAACAATCCAAAGAATGTTTCTTTATTGCTCTGGAGTCCATATGCAACATCTTTTGCACCACGTGTACTCAGCGATGTATCATCAGGTGTAGCTGCTTAACCGTCTATTGTTTAGTGTTGTTGTGGTCCACTGGTACCTCTCTTGAGCTCATTTAAGGTGAAAGGTATGTACTGGTTAAGTCTGCAGTGACCAGTCTGTTGCTGTGCCACATTCAATCACAACACATTCCATTTTTCCTGTGGGCATTACCCTGTCAACCTTAGCATCTTAGCTCTTCAAAGAGATGGCAGTCCTAACCACTTGATCACTGTGCTGAATGAAAATGGGTCTATTACTTCAGATTTCACTGCATATTACGCTCAATGGAGTCTGGTTTTCGCAAATGCAATTTGTAAATGCATTGAGATTTAATTGATGTTAATCAGGTTATTTTCGACCTGCAGGAGGGGTACCCATTACCAAGGGATTCCCATAAACCTTGTCTTGGCTTGTCTGTAGGGTTTTAACAGGCAATGTAGGGGAAATCAGGAAGTGTCCTGCTGAGGGTTGTCAGCTACCATTTTCCACTGATTTGACAAGGCTTTGATGGTGCACACTCAATAAGGTAGTTAAAAATTTTTTTTTGCTACAGATAGGGAAGCTTCATTTAGATGATTCCATCTTTGGTGGAAGATGATGCAACTTGTGAGAAATAAAATAAGAGATATTTAGTGTTGTAGAATTCCTTTCATATTTCATCGAGGGAACCCCAGTCCTTTAGGGTTCATGGGAACTGAAGCCTTTGAAGGCATCATTGGGGATGTTCTGGTTCAGATTCTCAAAGACAGGGATTTTCCCTCGTAGCTGCATATTCTTTTGGTAATTGGATTTCTTTAGCAGAAAATTAGCCAACTAAAGGATACAGATAGAGATGTTTATCTCTATGAACATATTTGGTTCTCATGGAGGGAAATGTGAAACATTAATGGCTGCTTTCTGCAGTTCCACAGACAATATCTAGTGGATTTTAACTTTAATCCAGTTTGTGTATTAGATATGCATGATCTGGTAGGAATCAGAGCGAGAACACATCAAGTTAGTGAGCATTTTTCATGCAGACATTTTGTATTGCTTTTATGGGTCAGTGACAAATTAGAATGCCTGCGGATGATCGATGTGTGTGATGAAAAGGAAAACTTTAGAAAATTGAGTTTTTTTTTTCATTTTGCATTGACATAATTCAAAACTTAATATCTTGTGTAAATATATTTCACAAGTTTCAATATGTTTCTGCATGTTTATCCAGCATAAAAATGCTCTCATATAGCTCATGTAAGGTTATGGATTTTTCATCACTTGTTTAAAAGTGCGTGGAGCCAGGATTTATATATGTATTTTTGTGCTAATTCAAATCTGCCACTTTTCAGAGATCAATTCATCCATCACGTTTGAAAAGTTAACTTTAAGAAAGTCTAAAAACATTACTGCCAATTGATTACAATTGTTTTTTTGAAAATGTAAATGTAAAAATCTTCCTTTTGGTTTTAAAGAAATGACTTTGAATTAGTTTCAGATGAAAAAAAAGTACAAAATAAACCACACTAGCTACGGATAATGAAAATCCAATAAAATTAATTGCACCTGATTAGAAGAAGTAGTTTTGAGCACATTGTTGTCAGTTTTCATTTTAAAAAGAATCATTTCATTTCGGTGTATTTTAGTTTTTTTTAATTTAGTTCATTTTAGGCTGATTTCTATACATTTCTATAAATGTGTTTAAAAGTGAAATTTTTCCACATTTACATCCACTTATTGTGAAAACACAAGATGCAGAAGTCAATGTCGACAATGACTGGCAATTGTGAAAATAACCTGTCCATGAGCCTTCTGTCCAGAAGAAGCCTCCTTGAAAGATTTTTTTCTGTGCCATTACTAAGTGCTGGAAGGTGGGGGGTTTTCTCTTTGCACTGTTCTCATGGTAAGTGTGTGTGAAGGTTTAGCTTCCCCCACCCGTCTGTCTCTCTCGTCATTGCCCTGATTGTCTCAACCTGCTCTGCTGTTTTCTTCTCACTGGAACTCATCGGTTCACTATCTTGCACCTCTGATGAGTCAGTGTTTGTGAGAGTGTGAACATGCTTCTGAACTGTGTTTTTTGAGTAAAGACAAGGCTTTAGATATCATTAGATCCCTTTTCCAATGATGAGAGTGTGCAACAGTGATATAAACTGTCAGGAAACATGGGAATTTATTGTGTATCTATGTCACTAAAAGTATGCCAAGCTAGAATGAGCCAGGGCCTTCGTGTCTGTCTCTCTGTGTGTGTGCGAGCCTAGCTGTTTCATTCTTGAAAGCTAATTAGAATGACAATAAGAGGAATGAGCATAGAACAGCAAGAGTCTCTGGCAGTGAGGTGGTGCTAGAGGGGGTAGCTGTCCCACGTGGGAATAAAAGGGCACACGCCAATTCTTTTATCCAGATGTGACGTGATCTGCCATGTGAGCGGGGACCTAGGTGCCCGTCTTGTCTGGGGCCAGTGTTTTGACTGGCAGAGCTGTTTTCAACACTGCCTTGCAAAGCCGTTTTTGACAGGGTCTTTGCCAAACGAGGGATGATCGTCTTCTTGAATGTCAAATGCTACATTCTTATCTGAATGGCTTCATTTTTAAATGAAGACTTGTTAAATATTATAGCGGGGGTACGTTTCTATCTTTTAACAAAAGCCTTTCAATAGGTTGCAATAAGTGATCAAATGTACATCCAGTAACTACAAGTATTTTAAAAGTTAGAAAAAGTTATTTCATTTAAAGACTTACTTTTGCTAAGCCAAGTTCAAACAACACGATTTTGAGTCGCTGATGGGTGTTGAGAAATTGTAGAAAACTGGTAGGAATTAGGGGTGTAACGGTTCACGGTATGTATTGAACCGTTTCGGTACGGCCTGTTCGGTGCCTGTTAAAATACATAACGGGGATAGATGAGTGGATAAATTTAAAGTTGTATGCCGACATTGTTCCACGGAGATCGGGCAGGCAACACATCTAACATTTTCTACTGCTGGAGGTATTGTCACTGCAACCAGATCTGTGCTCTCTTCAGAAAATGTGGATAGGTTAATCTTTTTAGCCTAAAACTTAAAAAGTTAGTTTTGTTGATATACAAGCTGAAGCTGTTGCTAGTGTTAAAAGTTTTCAGGTCCTAACTAGTTGCAGTATTTAATTTTTTATTTAAAAAAATGTGTTTTCTTTATAAAGAGTGCGATTTATTTAAAATATCACCCAAATGTGTCACTTGTATTTATTTTATGCAAGAATTCTATTGTGTATTGGCAGCTTTTTAAAATAAAGAATATGTACGGTAAGTTCTTATTTTTTTGTACCGAACCGAATTAACCGAACCGAACTCTCCAAGACACTGTACCGAACCGAATACGATTTTAGCGAACTGTTACACCCCTAGTAGGAATTACAGGAAAATCTGTGCTTTTGACAGTGTGAGCTAAAGAAGATGCAATGCAAGTGCTAACATCTACAATTCCATTCAGCCAAAGAGAAAGCAGCATCCAGGGCAGAGAAAAGTTGCAGAAGACTTACAAAGGCATTGGATAGCACTATCGTCATTGGTTTTGGAGCAAAAAGGACCTCTTTTCTGTCTATTTGGACCCCAAAAAATAAAACAAAAATAGTTTTTCCCATGTGACGTCACTTCTCGTAAGTATTTGGTTGCAATACATAGTTGGCAGACATGGACATTGGGATTTATCAGTCAGACCATGGGAAATGTTGTATAGATGACTTATCGTGCAGTGTGAATTCAGCAATAACTAGATGCTGCCCCAGACAGTCATGCAGTGTAAAAAGGTCTGTGACACGACTACTCTTAAACTCGGCTTTATTCTGTTATGAATCACAGTTCAGTTGAATTTTCTTCATAGACAGCTCTGATTGGCTGTCGGAATTTTCACATTTGAACATCCAATAAGCTTGTGAGATAGACTTTGTCTTGGATGGTGTTTTTGACATAAAACCCGTCACCAAAACCGTACCTTGAAATTTCAATAAAAATAGTCACGCAAAGCTCAAGTTTTACCTTCCATTTAATGTTTGTTGGAAAAATAGGTTTGAAAGAGCATGTTAGTGTAGATGTATTGCTGCCTTCATGTTTCTACATTCCTCTTTATTGGTTAAGTCAAGTATAAATGAGTAAACAATATTAACTGGGAAAAGGTCTGATTTACTGCTTTTGATTTATGATCATGACATGATGATACTGTAGACTTATTGACACCATCAAGGCACCACCTACAGCAGGTACTGGGGTGGTTTGAGACAGAGTGTGAAGTAGCAAGTATAGGGATCAGCACCTCCTAGTCTGGAACCATGGTTCTTGACCTGAAAAGAGTGATTCGCTCCTTCGGGGTTGTAGGAATGTTCCATTCTCAAGTGAAGAAGTTCAAGTATCCCAGGGTCATGAGCTCTACATTTATAGATGGAAAAGTTTCAATAAAGTGGCCAATGTACAATTCTGTCACGGTAAAATGCAAAGCTCTCAATTGAACAATTAATGAACATTACATATGCTTATCTAAATCTTATGACCTAAAGATAAGGATCCTGGATTCAAGTGGCCAAAGAGAATTCATGTAATATATTGGATAACGGGTCTCACTCAAGAAAAGTTTGAACTAAAGCCACTTCTCCTTGAGTGGAGAGATCTTCCAGGCTTGTCCAGCAGGGTGGAGACACCAGAAAAGACCCAGTGCTTCCTGGAGAGACTATGTTGGAAAACACAATGTTGGCAAATAAGTCATCTGGGTCCTTCTTGCTTTCTACTAATCTCGCCTACTTAGAAGTATTCAGGTCCTTGGAATAGGAATGCCTATTTATTCTCTGATAGATCTGGAGGAAGTGACGACAGACAGAAAAATGTAAGCCTTCTTGATAAGACAGCGGTACCCCTACCCAGTTCAGAATAAGGTTGTTTTTTAATCAGAGATTGGGTGCCAAAGCTTTGAGTTCTGGAACTGAGGTTTTTTTTTTTGGTGTGTAAAGACTTATCAAAGGGTAAAGCACCTGTTTGTTCTCCAGTTCACCAAAGCTGCTCCAAAGAGTCCTATTCCGTTAAATAAAAGCAGCCTTTAAATTGTGGTGTTTATATTGATATTATTGTTGTGCTCAAATAGATTATAGTGCATACTGGAATGTTTTTCATCATCTTTAACCAGAATCTTTTTGTTTCTGACCCTTGCTCAGTAGTTGTCCTTTCCATATTTGTGGAACGCTCATGGAAATATCTCTCTTGGAATGTTCTTGTCCTGGTTAAACTGCGACAAACCCATTCTTGTAATTGTTAACATTCCAGAAAGGTGCAATTTCTCTTTCTATTTGTCAAGTAAAAATAAAATTATATACAAAAAATTCAGGAAATGTAGTTTTGAGACAAAATGTAGTTAATTTGAAATCCAAAATGTTGTTTGGCTTAAATTCTTAACTGAGACGTTAGCTGGTGCTTGATGTTTATTTTATATTGTGCATACCAATCCTCACGCCAGGCAATTCTGTTTTTAAAAGTATCTTCCTGGGAAGATAAATGTGGCTGATGTGGAAAATATGTGTGTGGCTGTATATGAAGCTCTTCCAAAAATGTACTGTACATCTCATTGGTTTTAAATGGCGTAAATGGGCCAAGAATGGCAAGGGAAGATCACAGACATTTTGTGCTTTTCATGCACGGACACACACAGGGCACATTCACAGTTCTGACGTGTCTGGACAAACTTCTGAAAGAGGGCCGCTCTGTGTATACTCTACACAACTGGCCTGTGTAGATGATTTTATGAATCCCAGATATTCTTTATTTGACACTTTATATCTCATTTGATCGTCTCTTTGACTCTCAAAAACTCTGTTGCTCTCTGTTTGTTACGTCTTTCTATTGACGAGCATGGGATTTGTCAGTTTTCAGTTACATGAGTGGATCTATTGACCGTGGCCTTGCTGTGGAGGGCAATGGAGGGGGGTGGTACATTGCTCCTAATAGTTTATAGTAGTTTTTCATCACATGGGTTGTTTAAATCTTATTTGTGGAGCATTCAAGGCCATGACCACTCATCACGTGAATGCATTTAGGAACGGAAGGCTCTTTCAGGTTTGTTTTTGTTCGTGTGGCTTGTCTGTCATGGCCATCCGGCAGTCCAGAGTGTGATTGCTTGGGAAATGAGCAATGCTCTGGTAAATAAACATTGGCTCAAACATTCAGCATTTCAGGAACAAGTTGTTTTGACTCATTACTGTCCTGTAGCTTTGAATGAAGAGGTTTGTTAGGGAAGTCTGTAAGAGACTAAAGATCTAGATGAAAACCTTTCCTATAATTGTTCTTTGGATTTAAATTGTACTGTAGAATTCAGCTTAAGCAACTACATTTTACATTTAAAATACCTTGTTTTTTGCAGCTTCAACACTAGCTTTTGCCATTTTTATGTAAATGATCTGAATTCCTTTGACATTTTTACCAATTTCAAGAGTACTTCTTCAAGAGTAACACATCTCCAACATATTTGAGCCAGGGAGTAAGTTATCATTAAAGTGGAGATTCTCTGGAACTGAACCCCATTGAGCTGTTATGGGAACAGCTTGGAATGAAGGTTTGATATAAGGGTTAGTCAGGTCTGCCAGCTTAACAAAAATCCAAAGTGGGTTTGGCAGTATGTTTTTTTATTTTTGAGGTTGTTAAAATGATGCTAAAATGATAAAGAGATGTGTTTTATTTTCTAAAGTTTATGTTAAATGCTAAACTTTTGAAAGGTTCAAATGTTTTTTTTAAGTACTACCAATATTTAATCGCCTCTAAACTTGCCATTCATAGAGCGTTATGAATGCGTGACATGACTATTGACAGACCTCAGAACAGCATGAACCTGCCACAAGCCATTGGTTAAGTGTTCTATTTGGAGTAGTCCAGTTTATTAAATCTGCCGAGCGATGGGGTGCTGTTTTGGGTTTAAAGAGCAATGTCATTACCCCTAATTGCTCATTGAAGACACAGGGGACAAGTTCCACATGACAAGTTGGGAGGGGATCAGTATTAGCTCAAAATGAGTAATTCTGTTGAAGTAAAAAGTGTACTGTTTTAAAATATTGTCAACAAATCTAACATTAGTATTTATAAATACTGCAAAAATTCCCCCCAAATGAAACATCTGATTAGCTTTCCTGTGGCTCAGTTGGTAGAGCATTGCGCTAACAATGAAAAGGTTGTGGGTTCAAATCCCAGGGAAAGCAAGAACTGACAGGAAAAAAAAAAAATGTTAATTCAAATGTAAGTTGCTTTGGATAAAAGTTATCTCTTAAATCTTAACTTTTCAAAAAATGCTCCACCCAAGGAGATGAGATTAACCAATCATGGTTCAGTATTTTTAAGCATTATGAGGGTGCTTTCACACCTCTAGTTCATTTAATTTGGTCTGGACCAAGAGGATCAACTGATATATTGCTGCAGTCGTCTGCAGATTTAATCTTTATTCACACCACACTGATCACTATGGTCCGCACTAGTTGAAAATATGTGCCATTTGACATCATACGGGTCATTCATTGGTTATGTACATCACCATACGTGTTTCCGCGACTGCTTTTGGTTAGAATGACACACACATGGAAGCAAACAATGGAAGGCAGAATGGCAGAAAATTAGGACAACGTGGCCACGGTGGACAGAGCTTACCTCTGGCATCTTTTACTTTATCGTTTGTGTTAATCGCTTTTGTTGCACGTTGCAAATTATGCTTGGATTACTAGTCCAAGTTTGATCGCGAACTATCACCTCCTCAAGCAAGTCTCGGACCGCTTTTTTAGTTTGTTTTTGGTCTGATAGTTCTGTATAGTTCTGTAGCTGCTTTCTCAGTTCTTCA
The DNA here is from genome assembly GCA_007224835.1 of Danionella cerebrum. NCBI lineage: Eukaryota > Metazoa > Chordata > Actinopteri > Cypriniformes > Danionidae > Danionella > Danionella cerebrum. The sequence goes on from SRMA01025093.1 coordinate 240,889, forward strand.
ATTGAAACCAACTAAACAGGAACTCTAGTTTGTTTAAATTAAATTAAACAAGTCAGGTGTGAAAAATCCAGTGACATTCTCTGCTTTGCGTGAGGTTTCTTTCCTGTTTTATATCTTTTTAAGCGTAAACAGTATGAAACTGTGTATTTTACCAATAAAAGGCATCTATTAAGGTATAACTAAAACATATGTTAATTGCTTAAATGTTTAGCAAAAATGCTTGAATATCTCAAAGTGGCTGCTGCATAAACTTTTCAAACCTGTTACATTAAGCAATCAAAACAGAGAACTGGTCCACTGTGTAACTCGAATGGCTAAGTCCCCCTCCAGACCAAGCTCTTTGGTGACTAGTCACTATAGAAACAGATAGTAAAAGATGGCTCCTGGCTGCTCTGTGAATTGGTTGCATATGAAAGCAGCATCCGGGGTGTTCGCTTCTCCTCCCCCATTACCAACAAACATATAAGGATGGTTTTGGAGTCAGGTCGCGCCGCACTTACTGAGCATGACAGATTAGCCCTCAGGTGCTAGAGAGGAAAGAGAGAGATTTTACTTGGCATCCGATGTAGTTCCTCAGGGGGATGAAGCAGGCAACAAAACCCCCTTGACCAGTTCTTCTTCAGCTCCTCACCATCTTCCCCCTTTATCCTTAAACCAACCCCCAAGCATAAACAGACTTCCATGTGCACCCCCCTCTGTTTTCTGCCATTTAAATGTAACAGACTTCAGCCTGGCACAACAACAGAGTGGTTTAATGTGCAAGATAAAGGCGAGCTCATGCACAGAAGTCTCAATATGTGATTCATGGCACACTTGCTCACCATGTAATAAATGGGGTTGTTAAGAAGCTATGACTTTTTGACAATCATATGTGATCTCAGAGTTTCTTATAAGGTCACATACGTCATTTCAAATGAAACTTGTTAGTGCATTTTTATTTAATCTCCATTAAATCACATTTCCTCATGATACATATGTATCTCCTGGTAATTAATATAGGTCTTACGATTAAAGTTAAAGAGCTAAAGAAAAACATGGTTGCCATGGTGCAACAGTTTTTCAATTCACATTAAAAAGCAAAAAGAAATAGTAATTTGGAAACGAAAACAGTAGAGATGGCAGAATTGATTAACTGCGGCTGGCGGACTCACACGTTAACGAATGAGGGTTCTACACAAGAGCAGAATAAGCGGATGCAGTTTCCACTAGGCTTACAGGTTTAGGGTGTCTCTATATGTTCATATTTTTTTATGTAACCCAGGAAAAACATGTTTGGTTACTTTTTAAAAATAAATTAAACAAGTTATAGAGCTGAGAAGATAAATTTTCTGCTACGATCTGGCCCTAAACCAGATTTTCACTCTTTACATGTAAAATTTGGACGAATGAGAAATTATCTGGATAAATTCACAAATTTATGGATTTCTCTTTATGTTCTATAGTTCTATGTTCTATAGTTTAGAGATCTCTATTTATTCTTTGTAAGGAAGGCAACAAGTTAAAAAGCTGTTTATAATAAAATGGGATTGTTGGTAAAAGTAAATCCATTAATCCAGTGCTAACTTTACTTAGTGTACGCTCGCACATCAAATTAGTTTATTGTACAAATCACTTTGTTTTAGGCTGGATCTCTGAGAACCCAAAGCTCTTCACAAACTACAATTTATGTTCATCTTTCTGAATCTCTGCTTAGCTTTGCAACATATACTTTATAGCATTTACCTTTTTTGTTCCTCCCTTTAATAGTAGGAAAAACACAAAAAAATAGAAAAATTTCAAAAAGCTAGAAATATTCATCTTCTTGAAATTGATTTGAGGGCTGTACCCAGTAAGAACCACAAAATCCCATCTGTGTATACCAACTAATTCTAGCCACTAACCAAACAGATCCCTTTAAAAGAAAGATTTTTTTTTACTTAAAAAAACACATACAAACAATCAGACAATGTGACTGATTTATATAACATTAATTAATATATCATATTAAAATGATTTACTATTTTTTCTGTTGGACCCATAATGCAATGGATTATATTTATCTCTCTAATCACAAGCTCTTATGCCCCCCCCCCCCCCTCCTCTCCGCTTTTTGTTTTTCTCGGATGAGTGGGTCTGTCCGTTTCAGATCAGGGGGTCATGTAGCCCAGTTTGTTAGTCCCGGACAGGGATGCCCCAAACCCCACCCTTCCCCCATTCCATTCCAGTAGGCCACACGTTCCTGCTGCTTATGAATAATATAGGGCGAACTGTGTGGCATCGCATGCTGCAGGAACAAAAGACGAGCACCTCCCAGGAGCTGGAGACGAGTGCGTGGCATGAAGAGAACAATGAAGACAAAACTCTAGAGTAGACGGAACCAGCGGAACTAAACAAAACAAAGTCTTAAAGAAGAAAGTGTCCTTTCTGTGACTGCTCAGAGTTATTCCAGGAGCAAAAATAAAGTCTGCACCCTAAAAACTGTCCATACAAACGCATACAGTTGGTTAAAGAATAAGTTCACTGCTATTGGTTGTTTTCTTGGTTCCCATGGCTTGAATAATAATGCAAAGCTTGAGGATGAGATGTTCTGTTTGGTCTTAGACATACACTTACTCAACTTGTATACAGGAAAAACAACACCTGAAACAACACTCCAGCTTCTCTTCTTTCCAAACAGATGTGTGGTTTATAAGAACCAATCATGTGCTGTTAGTGACAAAGTCTCATAAGCAGAGGTTTGAGTGGTTTAAATCTGAGTTTCACTACATCTCACCACCTCATAAAAACATGATTTTCTTAGAAAGAAGCCCTTGGTTGCTACAAAGATCAGTCTTTGTCTTGGTTGCTAAGCCGTTCTTGTTCCAGACCAGTTCACACCTCACAGTAGACTGAAAGTATTTGACATCTCCAAACACACATGGCAGATGTGGTGGAGTGTGGCAGATGTGGTGGAAGATGAGCTTTCTCATGTGCTCGGCTCCCATGCGACTTGTTTAGGAATCATGCTTGGCTTTTTTATGTAGACGAGGCTCAACAGCAGGTGTGAGCTACTGTTTTTAGCTGTGTTTACAGTAGTGTTGCTTTGCATAGCGAATAAAAAACAAAATAAAAGTATTAGCTCATTGGAATGATTTCCATAGTTGGACCATTGATTAGGAAATGTTGATTTATCAAATTGATTAAGTAACAGGTTGTTTTTACATGTATTATTAGACATTTATCACATGAAAAAAATATAAATATTTATTAATTTATTTACATTTTTTCATTTATATATTTTTCATATTTCATTTGCTTATATTTCAGGGGAAAAAGTTTTGAACAAATGTATTCAAATGTAGTTTACGTATGAAATAGGAAATTCTAGCTTTTTGTACAGTTTTAGTTTCAAAACTTAAACATGTTTGTTTTGTATTGAAATACAGATGTTTAATAGCCAATTTGATTAAATTAAGCATGAAACTTCAGGGTTCCTTGCCAATTCACAAAAAATAATTACAAAAATAATATTAGTGATAAAAATAATCACATTTACTGCAAGTCATCAATGTATGTAATTACTTTTTAAAATCTCATGTTCACCAGTTTCGCATATGTTCCAAACCATTTAATCCAGATTCATCCATTACCGCTCTCACTTGACACACAACACTCAAGTCAAACTGAGCAAATAGCTATTAAATGTAAGATTATTGGACACATAAGCTGGTATACAATCTAAACTCTATAAAATGAGAAAAGACTAGAGATGGGTAAGGTTTTTTTTTAATTACTTTAAAACAATTCAGTTATGTTTTCAGAGCCAAATAGTTACATATATTTATCAATTGCAGTAATTAAAGGTAGGGAGGGCCTTTTTTTAAAAAATCGGAGAAACTAACATCCACAACAACTATTAGCCAATCAGCAGCAAGAGGGAGTGGTTACAGAGTCACAGACTGCATGTGTTACAGAGCTATATCAAAACTAATCGAAGCCCTGTTGGTGTAGGAGTGTGGTGGATAGAAATCTCTTCTCCTTCCTTTAAAAAATATATATATATATATTGCATATTTTTAGATCTATTTAGCCGTCATTCATTTATTAATAACATTCAAAAAGCATGTGCTTCTTGAACGTGATATTAGATTGTGTACGTACCTTTGAACTTAAACATTTAAATGCAGTTTGGATGGTTATATTGATGATAATTAAAGTAATTAATTTTAATTAAAGTAAAAAAAAATAAAGTTAGACATTTAAACATAGAAAGATGGACACTATATCAAGGCTGTATGTAGCTGGTAGTTTCACATTTAGATTGCTCATCTGGCAAGCTCTATAGATGAAATCAATATAAATAGACTTTAGGTATGGAATTATTTTTAGAATAAATAGTTTTAACTTCATTTTCGAACAATGCACAAAACCATGTCAGCAATTTAAAATGTTGAGTAATCTATGCATTTCTGTTAACCACCTTTGCAAACTGCAACACCTCAAATCCAGAGAATAGAAGATAGAACAGTGTCTGCATCATTTACATTCCAAACGAGTATGACTTGAAGCACCTCAGAAGATGTAACATTTTCTCATGAGCTGCATTTACACAATCATTTTTACCTGACTGTTTGTTTGAATGTATCTTTTTTTTTAAATTATATCCCAAAACTACATGAAAGTTCACTGAGAATTTAGTCATAGTTCTTGTTGGTTTTGGGTTTATCGTCCGCCACGATAAACCAGATTCTCCCTGGAGACAAAAGCTGGGAACCAAGAGGGTAAATGACATATGGTTATGAAGATTGAGGAGGAAACCAGAAAGAGGGCACTCCCCAGAATTCACTGACCTGCATGACATTGATTAGAATCAGAATATGAAGTGTGCATGGTGGTTGGGCCAGGGGTCGACAAGTGAATGTACCACGTGAAAGCAATGGGGACCAAGCGTTTGTGGAAATTGGTTGTCTCCTGAAGGGAAAAGGATGGGGGATGCTATACTCTGGGAAAGTGGGTGTTTAAGGGGGGTAAGGACTGTAAATCCCTGGCTTTGCTGATGCCTTAGAGGTTACTAGCTTTTGTTCATTGGTGGTGCCTTATGAAATGCAAATGATTATTCATTCCTTCACACCATTGACCTAGTTTTGGGACCTCTTTTTAAATTGACTTGTTCAATTTTGGTGAAGATGTCTACTTTGTTTGGCAGCAATGCCCAGCTAATGTAGTCCCAGGGCTCACTCCTGGCCATCTATGGTGCTTGATTTGGTATTTGGTATTTCTTTTTGAAGCCATGAATGTAACTAGGTCATTACCAGGTCTCCCCCATGAAGGTCCAAAGACTTAGCAGACAACCATTTGAGAGTATGTTGTGTCTGCTTGGGAGTTGTTGCACGGAAAACTAACAGATAAAGATGGGGGCAGGGCTGAATCTGTGGGGGTTGTGGAGCTGAATATGTGTTTGTGAGACTGGGAGTTTTTTTTTTTTATTGGCTCCATGTGCCTGACAGTGGTGTTGGTTGTACTGCATGACTGACATCTGCAACAGCAAAAAATATCCTTCTTTGTGGTGGCCATATATACTACATTTAGAAACTGTAGGATGTTAAATTGCATGTTAGTGTAGTATTGCACTTCATTAGCCATTGCTGAAATTAGTTCAGTATGTTTATAAAAATAAACAGGTTAGTGCTTGAGTTTTATGAAAAAGTTGTATAAAATAGAAGCAGGGTTCTAAATATATTACATTTTAATATTTAAGCATTTTTATATTTCTTGGATCGCAAAAAAATATGTGGGTGTCTGCAGTTTTTTGGGCTAATTATGATGTATAAACAGAAAATGGTCCATGTTTAAAAAAAAATAAAAAAGCAAAGATATAAACTTTACAACAAACCTCAAATTTCATACCTGCGTTAACCACATACTTACCTCAAATTAAATTCAAAATGCACAAAATAAATGCTCAGGTTAAATATATACAAGTGGAAATGCACAGTATAATATACAGTAAGTGCTATTTGAAATCATTAAAGGAGAATAAGTTGTTGATTATTTCTAATAATTTTTATTGCAGATAATCATCGGTGTAATAGGAATTGAACACTGTTTATTTGTTTTTACAGAAACAAAAACACTCTCTCTATGGTTTACAAAAGTTTAGACCGTTATAAAGTGATATGAACAAATGATCTCAGAATACTGTGTGTATTTTACTGTTGAAGCACAGGACAGATTTTAATTGCACATGCTCTCTCTATCAACAGTAGATAGATAGATTGAGACACACTTAAGGTAGATCTCTCCCTTGCATATCATTGAAAAACACTCAAATAGATCACAATTTCATGATATTTTATTACTGTACATGAAGGTCTGCAAATAAAAACAAGTCTATTAATGCTGAAGGATAGTGAGCCCCTCTGCTACGGGAATCTGCGTTCTGTATATTTGACACAAAAAGCAAAAAAAAAAAAAGCTGGTCATAATATGCAAGTGGTTATTTCCCAGTCACAGTGTCACAAAAATATATACATTTTCGTAGATTTTCTTAAATCCTTTGTTAAATTACGGCGTTTACATCATGAGAAAAAATAAGACTATTTTTGATACATTGACAAAATTGTCTTTTATTGTTCTCATACATTTACATACAATAATAAAATTATATCTGAATGCTTTTTTATCAATAACATATTTTTACTTTTTGTTTAAAAGGGACTAAAATGATATTTTATTTGATACATTTTTACTTTGGTCAGTGTCATTGGCTTTCAATAACACACCGCTTGCATTGGTGGAAAAAAAATGTAGGCAAAGCTCACAGTGTGTGCCCGAGGATATAGAAGCATTCCTAAACCAGTCTTTAAACTTTCTTTGACGCCATAAACCTGCATACCTAAAACTGCCCTTAGGTTCTGTTTGGAAGTGAGAATTAAAGGTGATTTGTATGACTATGTCTACAAATATAAATTATTGTTATTCATTTATAGGAAACTACAGCCCTGAAAACTACTTAAAATTCCTTAATTGTATCAACAGCCATTTGTATTTTAAATTAAATTGTATTTAATATTTTGTATTTTAAAAACAGCCAATTTTAACATGATTTTGCAGAAACTAACTATCAAATTCAGAACTAAATTATTTAGATGGCGTAGGTATAATCTGGCCATTTTATTTGAATCTAAGACACTGCTTTCACTAAACTAGCCATCATTTTCCTGCAAGCTGTTTGAAAGGGAAAGGTGTTAACAACTTTATAATACATTTTGCTTAATGTATTTGTTTTCTGAATTCTCCAGAAATAAAAGTAGGTTTCTATGCCTTCCCTAAAGAATAATGCTTAAAGTTTTATATAGTAAAAGTTTATATTTATATGAGTTCAGGGCCCATGTGTGTTTGTGCTTGCAGGTCCTACTGATTTTCTTTCACGTTTGTTTTGATTGCCCTCAGATGACTGCAAGTATTACATAACTGATTCAGTTAGTGAGACGTGAGCCGTGTTGCCTCAGAACACAAACTCTGAGCTGCAGTGGATCTGCCAGTGCTCTACAAAGTGCATTTCTAATGTTCACTGAGCTGAATTATAGCACTGCTGCTTATCACCAAAAAGTATTTTACTAATTACATTTGATTCTTGTCATTTTTTTTAAGCCAGCAGAACATCGGAACTGAGAAAGTTTAGTTGCTCTCTGGTGCAAAGTTTCTTTGGCATACTTGCTTCTACATGTCTCCAGAAATGTTACACAACAACAAAAAAGCTGGCATGGTCACTCATTAAGTTTTAATACTGTTCTTTGTTTAAATGTAGATGTTCTCTTTCATTTTGGTTGTTTTAGGCAATTTATTTTGGCAGATGTTTTTTTTGTGTATATAGGGGCAAATTATTTTTCAGGCCATTAGTTATTTACATTAAAGAGCATTTTGCTGAAAATATATTATATTTTAAATATTGTTTAAACGTTAGATACAAATCATTGCAGAAATTTGTATCTAATCTAAAGACAGAACTGAAATACGTTTTTTCAAAAGTGTTATTGCCAATATCGAAAACCCTTTCCCAGTCATATAACTGAGTATGTGCAAAATAAACAAAAAAATAATAATAATGTTAGTTGGGAAATGGAAAGTATCTAAATATGTTGAAAAAGATCAACACAGTAAATGTAATATTCAGTTTTTAAGTCAGCATAATTTACCAAATGCAGTTATAAACACTCATTGTCCTACTATTGCCATGAATGATAATGTGGACATATGTGGTAAATTTGACTGTATTGTTTATGTTTTATAGTACATCAAGATACCTGCCTCCTCAGAATCTCCCGATTCTTTCCGTGTCTTCTCCTTCTACTTGTCCAGTGACAGCAAAGACAAACCTCAGGCCAGCTTTGATTGTGTTCAACAATATGTTTCTGGGTGAGTACCCCATACATTTGCTTCCATACATCATTCCATATTAATTTAATATACTTTACATGATTACGTTTTTTCAAACAGAACTCTTTATCATAGAGCCCTTCTCGCACTATCTATCTATCTATCTATCTATCTATCTATCTATCTATCTATCTATCTATCTATCTATCTATCTATCTATCATCATCTATCTATCACCTGCCTACCTGTCTAACTCACTCACCTACCTACCTACCTACCTTTCTATCTATCTATCTATCTATCTATCTATCTATCTATCTATCTATCTATCTATCTATCTATCTATCTATCTATCTATCTATCTATCTATCTATCTATCTATCTATCTATCTATCTATCTATCCTCTGACCTTTGAACACAAGCTGCATCACAGTACTTGGCATAACTGTTAGTGGGGAAGGTGCTGTTTGTTGGTCAGGGTGGTACTGATCTCTCACTCTGAAGCTCAAAAGAGAGTTGTTGTCCCACAATGCTCCACTTGTCTTGCTGAAGAATAGCATTACATATGTTTGTGGGAAAGAGGATGCAAAGCAATTCCACAAGAACCAGTTCAAGGCATTAGTCATAAATTAGTCACTGGCTTTCCGGCTGCTTTGTGGACAAAAGAGCAGCTGTATAGTAAGACTCAGCAAAGGCAAGGGGGTGCTTTAACACGGCAGTCCTCTTTATGCAGCAGGTTGATTCTCACAGATTTCATGAAAATGTCCTTTTACAGCTTTTCACTCGGAATAACAAATATATCTGGAAGCCATATATACATACACCATGTGATTAAATAAAATCCATTTATTTAAAAAAGAACACATACAGTACCATACCATATAAACTATGAACTGGTAGATATAAAAATGTTAGAATAAATAAAATATACATTTGCATATCTGCATTTAGCAAATGTTTTAGCGTGTACAGTTATTAGCTGAGATTGGGGACTTCTTACAAGATCTCAGTTAATAATCAAAGAGTTAAAAACTATTCCAATCTTGTGTAATAGTCAAGAAGCTTACAACGATTGCAAGGAAGTGACGCAGCCTCCCCAAAGAGTGTGTGGTAACCCGGCATCTGGCGTGCCATTATTATTTTTTTGGTTGTTTGTTGCCTGGCTCCCTGTTAAAATAAACCTATAATTACATTCATGGACTTTCTATTTAAACTTGTATTTTTTTAATCAAACTACTTTTATATTTAAGTAGTTCTTCATTTTTTTATTTTAATTTTAATACAAAGCAATTTGGGTCATAGGGCTCCATGATATTTTAAACAAATAAAGCAGTATTTTTTACCAAAAATTCACAGTCCATGTATATGTTACACCCTGTAGACATTTTGTGTTTTCTGCTCATTGTTTTCCACTAGGTGCCCGGAGCCCATACATCGAGAAGAGATCTGACATTGGTTAGTAGCGCTAGTGAATTGGTAATTCTAATTCTCGCTGTATTTCTCCTCAGCAATGGCAGAGAACGCCTGGAAGGTCAAGGCAGTATTCAGGACAAAATCACAGTTTGTGCCACCGATGACTCATACCAGATGACCCGTGAGCGCATGTCTCAAGTGGAAAAAGACATCTGGAGTCGCTCAGCCATCGAGATCAAGCCTGGATCTACACGGCCCAGTAAGAGTCCAGCTCATCCGCACACTGTATATAAAAAAAAAAATACAAACACCCCCTCCCAAAGGTTCAGATGGGGATAAAGGAGCACGTTTGTATCTTCTCTTGTTCAACACTTCTCCAGCATTTATCTGCAGAAGACATGAACATGAAGCCGCTGTCCTGTTCCATTAATCTGATTGAGTCTGCCAGAAGTATGTGCTAACAAGTCTCATGCTGGGTGGATGAAGTTTAGCCCTGGATTTTAATTACCTTGGCTGGGGTTCAATTAGTTTTTCATCTGCAGAAGTACTGAATTATACATGGGTTCACTCTCTGATCTGCAATTCCCCTAGCGAGGCCTAGAGAGAAGGACACACATCACTAGGGCCTCGTATGTCTAAGAAAGTGGGATTGAAAGATTGCACTTCAGTCTGGGAGAAAAGATTCAGGGCAATTAAAAGGATAGAATCAGTTTGACTAGTAGTAACCACCCAGATCGGTCAGTATTTGCTTCCGTTTACAATGTAAGAGGGCTACGCACCTTGCTAATGCTGCGGCTCAATTTGGCTGATTTGTCAAATAATATTACGTTAAGGTCATTTTTGTCATTTTGAGAATGAAAAGCATTACACAAAAGCACATGCTTCAAACAACAAGAATCTTTACATTTCTGATTGACTCACAGTATGTTTGAGTTCAGGGAATTAAATGAATCCTGTATGGGTTTAAAATGACATGGGACAAGAAAATGATGACAGTTGTTTATACCGTATGCTTTCAGATGTATAATTTTCGGATGGTCATCACAGAAGCACAAATTTCAATACTTTGATGCTGTACCATTCAGCTGTACTTTAGTTTACAGTATTTGTTCCTGCTTCTCATTCCGTGACTGAGAAAAAGCAGAACTGTCGCCATGCATATTTTTAACCAGCTACAAATGGATGCAGCCGTAGAAGCGGAGCCATGTCCTTGCACAATTTAGTGGCCGGCAGATATATTTGTTTGGCTGAATTAAGAATAAAACAGCCTCTAGCTTTCTTTCCTCGGCTATGTAATTTAACAGAGAAATCACATGCTGTACTTTTGTGGTAAAGTGAGGCTGAACTGATCTTATAGATGCTGCTCTGACAATAGATATGTTTAATAGTGAGTTCATCACATGTTTTTCAATGTTTAACCTGATTTTTCTGGGGATTCTTCAGAGTTCAGATCCAAAACTCTCCAAAAACACCTGACCTTTTTTCATGTTCCTGTAAAAGTCAAGATCAGGCCCATCTTTTTAATTATTTTAAAGCATGACTAAAGGCAGAGCTCATAATCCTTAGACAAAAGACTGGCCTCTGTTTTACTTCTTCAGCATTAATGTGCATTCTAAACCACAGACCTGAGCCTGTGCTAAATTATTTAAATTAAGCCGGAACCCAACCCGACCCTTTGGCAGAGTTCTCAGCTCTAATTCCTGTTCAATTGTTTAATTTTATCATTTTAACTGTAAGGTTATTAGTAAGAGAACAAGTTGCTTTTCATGTGTCTGAAGTCAATTGTGTATTTTGTAATATATTTTTTTTTATTAAAATTTAAATAAACATGCTTCTCATTTTTAAAGAATAAAGCAATTGCTTTAGGGTTTTTTTGTGATGGAACAAAAGCTGAATTTTCCCAATTAATTAATTTATTCAAGTTTTATCAATTGACAACCGAAACATCTGTTTGTATAAATGCTTCAATTTCTCCTATTTCTTCAATTTCAAACATTACAGCGTGAAGACCAAACTGTTCCATATTCCTTTTTTAAACACATTTTCGCATATTTGATATCAATATAATTTGAATACAGTGAGGAAAATGCAATTTTCAATTCTTACGGTTTAAATTGCACATTCCATACATAAACTATTCGAGGTTGAGTGTGAGGCTTCTAATTTGTTTTTAATTATTATTTGGCTGATTACTGATAATGGTATGTGGTGTGGCGTATACATAGTTTTTTTGCATGTCACTCCCGGAGTTGCGTCATATTAGTCAGTAGCAGTAGGCGGTGTCACATTGTCCATATATTTTACAGTCTATGGTTTTCCATTGGAAAACAGAAATTCTCACAGAATTTTTTAAAATATATAATAATATATAAATATATATATATAATATATATAATATAATATTTCTACAGAAGAATGTTTTTAATGAACTTTGAATTCAAATCAGAAGTTTACTCAGTTCGCACACAAACTTTGGCTGAAATGTTGCCTGTTTCACAAAACGAACATGAAAAGTATTTAATAAAAATTTACCTACACATTATAATTTGATTTTCTATGATCTGTAAACCATAACCATTCAATTGAAAAAAATGCTTAACTCCATGTCCATAAATTAGGTTCATTTTCTGAAATATGTGAAAAAAAAATAGGGCTGGGCGATTTGACCTGAAATCAAAATTTTTCTTAATTGAACCGTTAAACTTGATTACGATTAATGAACTATTATTTTTTCCCCTCATAGTTACCTTAACAGTTTTGTACACTAAATATTCTCACAAATTACAAGTGGGAGATTTTTGAATGAAGGGTGCATTACATGATTTTAAAGTATTTTAAGGAAATGAAGCTGGTCACTTGACTCCACGCGGTTTTTAAAGTGAAACTATTAAAAAAATATACTTGGAAAAATTTCATGGATCATAGATTGTGAATGATTACTTTTCTATCAATTACATTTTTTGTGCCATTTAAATAGATGCTAATCGCCCAATATCATGCAAAATAGGTTTTTATTAAAAAATAATTAAAGACGCTGAAGTAATATGTTTATAAATATAAAGTAGCATCAGTTCATTTTCTTTTCTTTTTTTACCTTGTCCTGTCCCGCTAAAAAGCCATCACATGGGAGAGTAACTGCTTTACTGAGTTGGACAGTTTTGCTTTCTCCAGGGGAGTAAAACACCTGGTGTGGTGTTTTCTCCTCTGGATTGGAGCATTGAATGTGTGCAAATATTTATTAGTTGTGGTTCCTACGAGCCAGTTCGTTTTCAAAACACTGTGTGATAAGCACGTAGTACAAATATAATTGAAACCACTTGTGTAAGCTGTTCGTACACGCTCCTGTTCAGATGATCAAATTGCCTGGAGATTATGTAAGTGGAATAACTGGAGGAGCAAACCTCTTTTTACTCCGCTGAACATTCTGGTGAAGTTAATCTAAATTGTTTAGATTGCTAAAATGAGAAAATAAATAGATTGAGCCCAGTCTTCTCAAGAAAACAGTGAAATGGATTTCACCTGCATTGAATAAATCCTAAACCAGTATAAATTACATATTAAAGTGGATGAGTAACAGAGCACAACACTCACGGTATGAAGAGCTTAGGCTTCGCTCTGTCCTCCTGCAACCTGCAAAGAACAGCTTACACTTCTAATGAGATTACGCATGCTTGATATCTATTCGTACATCAGTGTCCAACTGGCTCCAGGTGAATTAGCAACCAAGATGGAATCCCAACTTTTCAGATGCTTTCCTTTCCACCATGTGCACAGGAAACAGAGTGAAATAGTCATGTTTTCAAAGAGCTCTCCAGCTAATGGAGAGAGCTAAACAGGTTTTGTTGGTCTTTTTATTCATAATTTTCTTAAAACATTGTTGTTAATGGTGCTCTAGTTACTGTTTGCACGCCACTTGTCGTTTTTCATGGTCTGGATGCTCACCTCTTCCACGTTATGTGTCATGTTTCCTCTCAGGGCAGCTTGGTTTTGTTTTGCGTAACTAGAGATTGGGGATTTAAGCTGACACAGAAGACACTTCCCTTCAATTTGCAGAGCTTTAACCTTTTAACAAATCACTGCAAAAAATGTATTTTAAGAGTCTTATTCTGTATTTGGCTTTATCGTCCACTGTTAAATTGACATAAAGTTATTATACATATGCAGGATGTCACGAAAGTTTTAGGCATATGTGAAAAAGGCTGTAAGCAAAGAATGCTTTCAAAAATGGAAGTGTTAATTGACAAGATGCAGCATTGCCTCTTATTACCCCAGTCTGCTTTGTCCAGGAGAGCCCTTGCTGATGCAGAATAACTACTGTGTGTCTTGTTGCTGTGCTCAAACTTCCCTTGATTAGAAACATTTTTTTTCAACTATCACCCAGAGTTAGGCTGGATGCCAAAGAATCAGAAGCGGAATGTAATGCCAATTCTGGATTGCATTATAAATAAAAGTATTTATTGTACATATTTTTGCTTTTGCAGATGAATCAATTATATTTTTCTCTCCCCTCAGGTAAATGTGTGAAGATTAAAAAGAAACAGGGTCTGGTGCCATGCATTGAGAACCCTAGCAAACATTCACCGAGCAACAAAAAGAATGGAGTCCCTGGCCCGGTGACCCACAGGCCCCTGAGAGAACGGGTCATTCACCTTCTGGCCTTGAAGCCGTACAGCAAAGCTGAACTCCTGCTGTGGCTGGAGAAGGAGAAAGCTGGGCCCAAGGACAAGGCCGAGCTTAGTGCGGTGCTGGATGAGGTAAAATATTAGGGGCTATCAAGATGTTACCTGCACTGTGTAAAAGGGTCATTTTGGGGTTCTGATCATACATTTGCGCACATATTTGTACATTTATAAAATAATATTGTCAAAATTGTGGTGGGAATTCTAATAGAACTTACAAGGAGGTCTTTAAGGTCTGTGGCTGTTTTACTGACAGTTTATTGATTTTTACTCGTCAATAAGCTTTACAAATACCAAACATAAACCAAGTTAATTCATAAATAAATACTTCCACACACATAAATAAATTATCAGAATAATTGAATAATTCAAACCCAAAGTTTCATTAAAGTTTCAATGAATAACACACAATAACTTGCATAACATATACAAACCATACATTAAAACCAACACTAACCTCGGTTACAGTGCTGAGGTTTCTTGATGCTTAAATACATTTTTACAGATTTCCTGGTTGATTCCAACAAACACCAAAATCCATGTGGTCTGAAGTTCTTCTTCCTGTTGTATATATTAAAGTCCTCTTCCAGACTTTTTATATAGATCTGACATCTTAAATGAAAAGTCCTTGAAGCAAAAGCAACAGATAAGCATTGACCTGTAAGCATATCACAAATAAATCCATCAATCAAAATAAAGCCTGCAAACCATTTGCTTTCCCACTTCCCTTTCGAGGGTCTGCCAGTTCCTATCTCCAGCTCACATTGGGTGAGAGGTGGAGGTACACCCTGAACAGGCCGCCAGTCCATCTCAACACACATTCAGGAATGTAGATTATTCAATTAACTTGACGCATATTTTGGGGATTGTGGGGAAAACTGGAAACCCACACAACACAGGGAGAACATGCAAACTCCTTCCAGGAAGGTCACCGGCAGGCCTCAAACAGCCAAACTTCGAACTGCAAGGCCACAGTCCTATCCAGTGCGCCACCGTACCGCCCACAAACCAACTTTACATTTAAACACTGTAAACCCCACAAAAGTTTATTGCACTCAAAAGCATTTGTGTAAATGGATTACCTGAAAATATTTGATGACCCTTACTTTTAAAATAAACAGTACTCAGAAACTAGAATTGTTAGCTTGACTATTAACGATTTTGAAGTTTTACAGGGTGTATAAGTCAGTATATGAATAAATACTTTTACATTTTTAAAACAGAAAAAAGAAGAGGAATCTGGTAAATGACTGAAGAATGATGCAGTTGCTTATTGATTTGTTTGCAGTTCTTTAACAAACAAAGAGACCACAAAAAGAAAACTGTAAAAATAAGACATCAGTAGTATATACAAATACTTAGCTTTTAGCTCACAGATATTATAGCAACATAATTTCACATTTCTTTTTACATTTTATTTTTGCTGAACATTTCTTACCTTAACTCTACTTCCCCACCCAACACTGTTGTTACAGAGTTGGGTCTTAAATCTCTGTCGACAAAATACACAAATGTTTATTCATGTGTTTGTTCATCCATTGAAATTCGAATCTAAAAAAATTCTATGCAGTGCATGCTTTCACAGTAACATGTGACTGCCCGAGAAAGACTCTTTGCTATTGAGTTACGTTAAATGTTTCAGTTGTACACAAATATGTCTGTAATATAAGATTTTATCTCAGTGTTCAAGCAACTATTGCAATCACAGCCAGTGTTTCTCTATGAAAAATCTGATTGGAGGATCAGTTGATAAATCAGTCAGCTCATTGTGAATCGTTGCCTGAGTGAGTCCACCATCTATCTCTAGAGCTACTCGCAGATTATTTAAAATATCGCTTTAGCTCTTTAAATATAATTAAAATAATGATAAGAATCGTTTTAGTGAACCTGACTCAGGTTGTTTGTTGGTGTATGTAGGAAACACTGAGCAATCTCTGAACATGTAATAAACAAAGGCCACTTCTCTAGATGATATCTGACCATCTGAGTTTAAATACACCTGAAGGTTTTCTGGCTACGATCGTTCCACAGTCGTATGTGAGCATTGAGGTCATATTCTCGAGCTTCGCACAATATGCCATTGATTAAAACTATTTGGCAACATTGCATTCTCCACCAGTGCCAAGTTTTTATCTCTGCCATCGATCCTACAAAAGAAAACACTGTTCAGGTCTCAGCTTGTGCAGATGATACAGTTAATGTCCAGAGCTGCTGCTCTTATTGCATTTGGGCAGACGAGATGGTCAAAGCTGATTTTGTCAGTGGGTTAATTTCCTATTCAGGAGTTACTCCATGGGAGGTTATCGGTGCTAGTGGTAGCAATTAGCCCACTCCTGCCTCGATGATATTTGGTGAATAGATTGTGTTTTGACAGAGTCAGGGTTGAGCTGAGTTCAGAACCCATTTGGACGAGTGCTTTATAGAAGCTCTAGAATGCATTTATGCTCCCCGCTTTACATTTGTGAAGTCTGAATTGAGTTAGTGTTCTCTGTGTGTATTTAAGAAGGGCTTTAAAAAGCCTACTTTATGCTGTATTATTTCCTCTCTTGTACAAAATCCCGAAGTGTCGTATTTCTTCAGAAAGACATTGAATGTTCAAGAAAGATCGTTCAGATAAGAATACGTGGGAATAGAGTGCAGTTTCTGTTTGGGAGAATAATGCTGTTGTGTGTTTGCTTTCAGGTGGCTAAACTCAATCCCAAAGATCACAGCTTCACTCTAAAGGATGATTTCTACAGGCATGTAAGGAAAGACTGGCCTGGTTACCTGGAGGAAGAGCGACAGCTTATTCAGAGAGTGCTAGCAAGGTACTTTTAGCTGATATTCACCTGTCTTAATGTATTTTTATTATTTTTTCAAGACTTTCTTTGGTTTTAAAAATACAATGATTTAAAACAAAGAGTAAAGACACTGCAGGTTTTCTTACTTTATCTTCTGTATTTTTCATTGTAGGTGCACCTAAACCTTATTATTTTAGTTTTATTGCATTAAATGTGTAGTTGATTACCTACCAACCAATATTTCATTCCATTACCTGGATTTACTGCACCAGTTAGTCTACCTTCTCCATCTCTACTTCTTTGTGTTGGGGCCCATATCTCTGATTTTTCTGCTGATATCTTAAATGTTTCATAAATGAATATTAGCAATTTAAATTCATACTTAATTGATCACAACTAATCACACTGTTGTAATATATATATATATATATATATATATATATATATATATATATATATATATATATACAGTAGGGGTGTAACGGTACGCTAAAATCGTATTCGGTTCAGTACAGTGTCTTGGAGAGTTCGGTTCGGTTAATTCGGTTCGGTACAAAAAAATAAAAACTTACATAATCTTTATTTTGAAAAGCTGCCAATACACAATAGAATTCTTGCATAAAATAAACAAAAGTGACACAGTTGGGTGATATTTTAAATAAATTGCACTCTTTATAAAGAAAAACACGTTTTTTTTAAATAAAAAATGAAATACTGCAACTAGTTAGGACCTGAAAACTTTTAACACTAGCAACAGCTTCAGCTTGTATATAAACAAAACTAACTATTCAAGTTTT